>WOVY01007205.1:0-61292 GCA_013436015.1 Rhipicephalus annulatus
ATATACACAAGATATTTTATAGCACTCAACTTAATAATCACGCCTGCAACTTCATGATCTGACAGATATAAACTCAGTCAAAAGACTACGTGAGGCCAGAGTAGCAGGCTTTCGGCTGAAGTGTGTTCGAAATATCCTCTAAAGCAACAAAGCACACCTGGTTCTTATTGAAACAACAGATATTGGCCATAGGATGGAACCAAAGACTGCGTAGATGCCTTCGGCATTTTCCATAATCGGAATGTGCTCTAATGCAACTAACTGTGCCTGACACTTCATGATGTGACAGATATCGGTGATAATATTTCAACTGACCCCCTGTATTGAAACCTCTGGACGTTGTCTTTAGTCAAAGTATTCTCTAAGTGACAAACCACACCCAACTTGTCATGAAGTCACAGATATCAGTCATAATATCGGAACTGAACCCTGTATGGAAGACTCGGACGTTGTCTTTAGTCAAATATTCTCTAAAATGACAAATGACACCCACTCTTCATGAAGTCACAGATATTGGTCTTAATACTGGAACTGAATCATTCATGGAAGAAGCCAAAATGTTTTCCATTGAAATAAAAAACACCCGACACATCATGATGCAACGGATATTAGTGATCAATTGGAACCGAGCACAGCGTGGGACACTTTCGGATGGTAGATTTATTTATTTTCAAATAAGGCAGCCCAATGTGAGGATACTGCACAAGTGGCGTACATATATATAAAATAAAGGATTTTAACAGTAATATCACATTAGCGTGCCAAGGTAAACAAATATCACTACCCTTGAGTGCACCCCGGTAATAAATGAGAGAAATAGGACATTATTATAATACAGTGCCCCCACAAAGTCTAACACACTGGTATTAGGATCCAAACCAAGTAGATCGATCCAGTGTTTGATAACTTTATTGAACGTGTTGAGAGTTCTAACTGAGTTCTAAGCTGGGTGGTGAATGCGGATCAGTGCTGTGTTGAAAGCTTCAGCACTTTGCTGGTAATTTAAATGTCCTTTAACATCTACAAAATGCAACTGACACTTCTTGATGAGGCAGACATTGGTTTTAGGATTACAGCCAAGCACTGTGGCTTTTACATGTCATCAATTGTCAAAATACCCTATAATGCAATAAAGCATGCCCAAAATGTTTGATGGGACAGATACCGATCATAGGATTGCACAAGAGCACCGTACAAAAGTTTTGGCAAGTTTTCCAACAGAGCTAAACTGACTATGCTTAAGGGCGTGCATTATATATAATCCAAGTTAATGCATATACTAGAAAACTGAACAGAAATGGAGGACTCCTTGGAAACACATACAAATATTTCATGTTGGAAACTATCGAATAATATCTTCAGCTCATTACATTCTGGATGAACAGATAAATACATGCACAGCTCTGAAAGGTCTCATAAGTCACATGAGGTACTTTTTTGCATTTCTTCTATACAAAGTGCAATACCATACTAGAGCACCTTCATTCTGAGCATACATGTGATCTTCTCTTCCAACTATCGTGTCATCGTGCAGCTAATTTCAAATCAGGTGCTTCTCACAAGGTTTTCAGTTATCTGTCCAGCTGTGAACAGAACGCGCGTTATATTATAGTAAACTGTAAAACGACAAAGAAGTGCCATTGTATTCTTATAGCTATGAGTATCAGAATGAACTATAAATAAAGAATGTGTGTGTTAGAATACCTCCAAACAACGTATGTGCTACTGAGCGTGGCAGAGAAGCAGAAGAAGAGAGAAGTGAAATAGCAGGCAATACCAGCAGCAACTTAATCATGCAGCTTTCTTTTCGATCACCACAGCAACCCACGCTCGAGTTTCTGTCTTGTACGCGAATGGAAATGAGGCTGCTGACAGCTGAATGTTTCAGCGTTGGTGGTATCTGACACGAAGTCACCTTACACTGCTACCAACCAGCGCACGCTTGTTATTAGCTTGGCAACACACGAAAATGATTTGCGCCGAAGCCAACGAATGTTTCAGCGTCGTACGATCCGTGAATACACTTCTATAAGTACGTACGTTTGCCATCGCCGCAATGTGTTGGCTAGAGCGAGGTTCGCTTTCAGCGATGATGAATACCGATGTTGAAAACAAACATAGTGCAGATAAAAAACTCCTCCGTATGAACTACGCGATGTTTCGGGCGTCGTATATGGTGTCTACCTTGCGACTGAAACTACCGTAGAGTTTTTTCAGCCGATGTTCTTCGCATGTGCTGGTTCATACGAACTTGACGGTAGAGGCCTGCAGATGCAGATGCAGATGACACCGATCTGAATTGCCTTCGCGGTAGGCGAGGGCTCACGCTCAAACCTTCGAACCTCCGAAGTCTGTTTACACTCGTTTTCAGCACAGAAAGTCACAGATCAAAGCACAAGAACACCGACATGCTCCTTTCGCTCGGCCGACGATCGCACACGGGAGCGGCGCTAGCATAGCCGGCCGGCATTCGCTGGATTTGTCGGCGTCGCTCGAACTCTGCAAGAAACCGCGTCACGCTGGTAGCAATCGCAGTCGTTTCATTGTCGTTCTAGACTACGAAGCGGTCATTCAGGAACGTTTGGAGTAATTTCCGTGCTAGCTTCCAGCACTCGGCTGTGCCTTCGAAACGGTGGCCATTAGGCATAACATTCGGAGGAATCACGGCCTCTGGTTGGTTGGCGCCGCTGTACGCGTGGTGTCGTAGAGTACGCGTGGCAAAAATATCAAGCGCAGCCAACGCCTCCTCTAGGAAGATGCCTGCCGCATGAGAAAAAAAAACAAACAGCAGCCACACTCTTTCCCTCCTTCATTTTAAAAATGTTCTCGGTCGCTAGCGTCACCTGTGGCGGACGGTGCAACAACGCAACACTTTGCATAGCCTTCAAAACAGTGGTGCACAGTTGCAGGTCTCAAACAACTCTCGACTGACGCGCCCCTATGGGCTGCAGATGAAAAACGCCTAGCTGGTACCGCCCGTCGCTGTGATGATATTGTCGGTCGCTAGTGCCACTGCGCGGAGCTTGTTTAAAACTTAAGACAGGCCAACTCCGCTGGGAGTGCGAGCCATTCCTCAGGCATCTTTCTAGAGGAGGCGTTGGCCCAGTTTGATACCTCGCACCCCCTCGCGTATGCCCCTTCGACGCCGATGCAGAAAGGCGCATTTGACGCTTTTGAAGCGTAGCCGCGAGCATACGCGTGCCAATGATTGGCACTTTAGACGTCGTCGTCGTCGGCGTTGGCAACGTCTCGAAAGCGCCGCGCGCCCTCTTCTGAATCGCCCACTGAATCGCCGTGCTGAACGCTGCTGCTTCGCCTCTCATCAGGGTTACCTTTGGGAAGATCTATGGGTGAAGGGATGAAAAAGAATTATTTAGGTCCATTAGGTCGTCCCAGTGTCCTAGCCCGGAGTGGACCGCTCCCACTTTGGTAAATAAATACCAATCCCTTCAGCCGCTTCGTGGGCCCATTGAACTGTCCATAATTGTCCCTTTTGGAAGATGTCTTTGATTTTTTTCTCTTAGAAAACATCTATTTTTCGGTGTGCAGACAGCGTGCCATGACGTTTAAACTCGCACCAGACGTTTCTGATATTATGCGCGCAATCATTATCACGCCCTGAAAAATTGCGTTGTTTTCTGTTGGTAATATTCTCGAGAAAAAAATATCTGCGCCAAGTAGGCATGAAAGTCAAGAAACTTGCGATATAGTGAAGCTCAATGAAATCACAAATTCGGCAATCAGCCGCTAAAGCAAGTTGCAGACGGACAGCACTTCCGCACTATCAGACCGACGCTAGGCTGTGCTGGGTGCACGTGGGAAAATCTACGCGTTTCCCTGTTCGGAGTTCTTCTCATAGTGACATCAGGTATTGGGCGCGAGGACATACTGAGGCGCCAGCATGTGGAGGAATACCTGTGACGTACATGGTTGGACTGCTCCGCCACCTTCTCGCGCGCAGCCCGCAGCCGCTTTCGAGTTTCTTTTTTATTCTTCTTGTACTTCAGGCAACGAAATCAGTAAAGTACTGCTGCAGCTTCTTCCATGACTGTACGAAGTGATAAATACCTGGCGGCGTTGTCTTCTATGGTCACCTAAATGAAACAACCCGGTGGCCGAGCGCACCGACTCTATAAAAGCTGAAGACTCATTCTTTGTTGAATTGAAGCATCGAATGGGTAACAACAGTAAAGAAACCTATCTATGCTGTAAAAAGAAATGCGTACAGCTACGCTATTTTAATAATCGTATGTATGCATTGAAGATGGGCCGTGGTTGACATGAAAAAAAATTGCCCGCAGCTTCCCTCGGGGGAACACTGAGGAGGATGCGGAGCATATAATTGGTTAACGGGGTGTTAAAGTGCGACTTACTTCGGTCGATGGCTAAATTGGTTAACGTGGTTGTGAAATAGGGTGTTAAATTGCGACTTACTTGGGTCGATGGCTAAATTGGTTAACGTGGTTGTAGGAGGGGGTGTTAAATGAGTGAACACGTACACACGTATGCGAAAGGGCGGCGCTGGTCGAAGGGACGTCGATCATTGTGTTTGTGGATTCGTTGGAATTCATTTCACCGCGACCTTGGACGTCGACGCGCCGTACACACAAACCGACGAGCGGCAACTGAGCGAGCGAGCGCCGACCTTGAGTATATATACAGCGCGACGGCGCATGCACTGTCAGCTGTTAAATGTTTTCGAAGCGCGACGACGCATGCGCGTCCACTGGAGAATCAGGAGAATTGTAGAATGTTCTCGAAGGGGAGAAGCGCGTGCGGCACAGATGGTGGGTGACGGTGCATGCGCGCGTCAGCTGTCGAATGTTCGAGAAGAGGGAGAAGCGCAACGGCGCATGCGCGCGCGTCAGCTGCCTATGTTCTCGAAGCGCGACGGCGCATGTGCGCGCGTCAGCTGCCGATGTTCTCGAAGCGTGACGGCGCATGCGCGCTACATTATACAGCTAGCGAATGTTCGTGAAGAGGAGAAGCGCACGCGGTGTGTAGAGGAGGAAGGGTGCACAGATGGTGGAGGAGTGAAGCGCGCGCGGTGTGTAGAGGAGGAAGGGATGCACAGATGGTGGAAGAAGGAGGAGGAAGCTTGCGGACAGCGCCGCACTACAAGCCTCGAGTATTAGATGCTCCGCATCTAAAACATGCGCAAATTACATTTATGTTTAGCACACATAACCCTACAAAGCACACCACAAGCGCGTTGCCCTCTTTGCGGGAAGCAACACAGAATTCTTACAGCCGCATGCAGGCGCAACCTTTTATTATGAATGTGGGCAAACGTGAGATTCACGCACGCCCGTGCCTCATCCAGAGTTGTAACTTATCTCTCTGGCACACTCTTAATATTTATTGCGCAGAAATTCTACGGTGGGCACATGTTGCACATTCGCTGGCCATGTGGACACATATGGGTGAAAATTATGAATGATTGGTTCAGTTCCAGAGCTTCTAGAAAAGGATAAATCGTTATTATAAAAATGTAATCAGCCAGCCGTATCATTTTACGTCCTTGAGCTTGCTGCCAGGCCTTGCGCACCGTGATCTAAGCGGTAATTTCATGTTTCAATAACATTGCCAGAGTCAAGCTTTTTTTTTCGCAGTTTCCTTCATACGTTGGGCGACATTTAACGGCAGCTCTTTGAAGACGAATTGGTTTTCAAAGCTGGGCAAATTTTGCGTGTAGATCAAAACAACATTAGGAAAAAGTGACAGTTGCTATGGGTTCATTCGATACAGACATATTCTATATGTAAGGAACCCTGTGAGCTGAAGTCACATACGGCAGGCGCATTATAAGAATTTTTTTTTCGAAGGGGGGCACTACCTGAATTAGAACTGGCGGCCGGGCTGGCAGGGTTGGTGACCTTTATTTTGGTGCGCTATAAACAAAGGGAATATTTCGGAAAGGGGCCCCGCAAGGGCGCCTGCGCAAGTAGGCGTTTGGTGTGTAGCGACACCACGGACCTGAGCTAACGGGGGAGTTTCGACACCCTCCCACGCCTAGCCGTGCGTGGCTTTGCCGTGTCCGGGGAAAAGGGGATCCTGGAGGTTGAGCCCACGCTGGGTGATTGGACCATTAAGGCCCCCCGGCAGAGGCAACACACCCATGTGGCCCCGGCTTCACGTAGACGGCACCCCTGGGCTGACCCACCCAGGGGAAATCGGCAGTCGCCTTTTCCTATCTCTCTCTGCCTACATCTTAGTCTTTATCTCTCACTATCTATCTGTCCTGTCGTCTAATCTCTTCTGTTTACTTCCATTTTTGTTGGCGGCACGGGTTAACACTGTGCAAATAGCCTACCTTGGTCTAGGCGCATTGGGTTATGGCAGTGTTGTACGGCTGACGTCTGCAAGCTTTCAGCACCTGCAAACTTGCAGCGTCCCCTTGTTGGGCTCCGTGGTGGGTGACCGCCAACGCTGCTGAGCAAAACTAAGACTGGTATGCATGGAGCATTCTCTCTTCTGTCTGATCATACCGGCCTAAAGCGGGTACGCACCGACGACATAAATTTCTTCGACCAGCCAAAAGAAACTTTTCCCCCTTTCCACGTTATTCACTGTGAAAAAACTGAAAAGCAAGCCAGGACCGTCTCTCCTTTCCTAGTTTCTAGATGTCTTACCAAAACTCTTGGCACAGGATACAAGGTAACTAAAATGGCTAGTGGAGACCTTTTCCTAGAAATCCGTGACAAAGAACAATTTAAAACGCTAGACCGTCTTTCAGATTTCGGTGGCATACCAATAACCATACCACCCCATAGATCAATGAACACAACTCGCGGAGTGGTATCTGACATGAACTTACTTGACTTGACTGAGACTGAACTTTTGGTGGGGTGGAAGAGTCAAAATGTCACTAATGTACAGAGAATCATCATCAAAATAGATAATAAGGAAACACCGACAAAACACTTAATACTCACATTTGCATCCAGTAAACTACCGGAATCTATTCAAACAGGGTACACAAAGACATCTATCAGGCCGTACATACCAAACCCTCGTCGTTGCTTCCAATGCCAGAGGTATGGCCATGGCTCTAAAACCTGTCGTGGTTGCCAGACTTATGCACAATGTGGAGTCCTAGGCCACGTGTCTGAGAACTGCAAACAACCGCCACACTGTGCAAACTGCGAAGGAAACCATGCCGCATATTCACGCTCCTGGACATACTGGAAAAAAGAAAAAGAAATAATTACGTTGAAGGTGAAGGAGAACATTACATTCAGGGAAGCACGGCGAAGAGTCGCTCCATTCTATGGAGCTACATACGCTGATGCGGCGCGTCAGGGGGCACCGCTGCACCAGCCCTCGCCACTCCTTCGGCCCGCACATACCGAGCCGGAGGTTGTGGCACCTGCCCCCAAGGCAGTTGTAGCCCAGGCTACACTGCCTACTCCCAAACAGAGACCAGAGACTCCAGAGTCCTCGGGTCTCAAGGCCTCATCTCACCAGGCGAGGCCCGAAATTTGAACTAGCAGCCCGCACGTGCGGGCATCCAGTGCCTCCGAGGAGGCAATGGATACGTCGGTACGCTTGGTGCCGAAAGAGCCGCGTGGCTCCTTGGAGCGCGCCAAGAAAACAAAAAAGCCGATAACAGGGCCTCGTGACGGCCCTGTTAAGTGAACTCAATCTCCCTGTCTAAACAGCCACTCGCTTTTCGTACACATAGGACTATTTTACATTCACCATGAACACTCAAATTATACAATGGAACGTCAGGTGCCTTCTCAGAAACCTTGACGACATCCAAGAACTCTTACACAAACACTCACCAAAAGTGCTGTGTTTACAAGAAACACACCTTATTTCAAAACACAAAAGTTTTTTTCGTAAATACGTTATTTTCCGAAAGGACCGTGTTGATGCCATGACATCATCCGGAGGTGTTGCCACCATAGTGAATCAAGTAATTGCATGCACACACTTACAACTCCAAACATCCCTTGAGGCAGTGGCTGTTCGAGCAGTTCTTTTTGATAAACTGATCACAATCTGCACTATCTACATTTCTCCTAGCTATCAGCTTCAAAAACGTGATTTACACTCTTTAATTGATCAACTTCCGGAGCCCTATGATTTCCTTGGAGACTTTATTGCGCATAGCAGGCTATGGGGTGACTCTCGGTATGACGCGCGAGGTCGACTGATTGAACAGTTCCTTCTCTCCTCGAGCGCGTGTCTCCTAAATCGAAAAGAACCAACCTATTATAATTTCGCCAATAACACCTACTCCTCCATAGACCTAAACATAGTATTTCTATCTCTTGTGCCTCTACTCCAGTGGAAAGTTGTCAGTGATCTACACGGAAGTGACCGCTTCCCCATAGTTTTGAGCACAAATACAGTAACTGAGTGTCCATCACGTGTTCCCAAGTGGCTCATAAACAGAACCGACTGGGAACACTTTATACCATCGCTCGTCTAGGCTGAAATGACATATGTACTTTGAACATTGATGTTGCTGTCAACTACTTCACAGCATTTTTGATTGATGCTGCAACAAAATGCATCCCACAAACAAATGGACACCCTGGAAAACGGCGTGTGCCATGGTGGAAGTCTGAATGCCGAAACGCGCGCAAACAGCAAAACAGAGCTTGGAGGCTGCTTCGGAACTAACCGACAGCCGAAAATCTTGACACCTTCAAGAAAATAGTCTCAAGGCAGGAGAACACGTCGGCAGGCCAGAAGAGAAAGCTGGCAGAAGTTTTTGTCAGGGATCAATTCATACACACAGGAAGCTAAAGTCTGGAACATGGTCGGTAGGATAGCAGGAAAACAAGTACACACACTTCCACTCGTAAACACTCAGGGTGACACCTTGGAAGATCAGGCAAACTTCCTCGGTGCACACTTCGAACAGGTGTCCAGCTCATCCCACTATACTGACCCTTTCCAAAAATACAGAACAAGTATAGAAAAGCAGAAAGTCGAACACAAATGCATTAGATACGAGGCATATAATCAAGCTTTCAGTCTAGCTGAGCTGCTAATGTCTCTAAACTCTTGCAGTACTTCTGCCCCAGGTTCTGACCGTGTGGTGTATGAAATGTTAAAAAACCTACCAATCGAAACACGAAAAACCCTACTTTGTTTGTACAATGCTATCTGGTTTTCTGGCACTATCCCTAAATCCTGGAAAGAGGCTATTATAATTCCCATTTTGAAAGAGGGGAAGGCCCCTTCTTTACCTTCGAGTTATAGGCCTATTGCACTTACAAGCTGCTTGTGCAAAATCTTTGAAAAAATGATAAACTGCAGACTTGTACATTTCCTTGAAACAAACAATTTGCTCGACCCATTTCAGTGCGGGTTTCGAGAAAGTAGATCCACCACAGACCACCTTGTTCGTATCGAGTCATAGATCAGGGACGCCTTCGTCCATAAACAATATTTTCTCTCTGTATTCCTCGATATCGAAAAGGCTTATGATACAACATGGCGTTTCGGAATTCTAGGAGACCTGTCCCACCTTGGCGTGCGCGGAAGAATGTTTCACATAATCGAAAGTTACCTGTCAAACCAGACATTCCGTGTCCGAGTGGGCACGGTTCTTTCCCAAACATTTGTCCATGAAACAGGCGTGCCACAAGGTGGTGTACTTAGCTGCACACTTTTTCTCATTAAGATGAATTCCTTGCATTTGTCCATCCCTCGCAATATGTTTTATTGTACATATGTCGACGACGTCCAGCTTGCTTTATATCTTGCAATCTGGTAATGTGTGAGCGACAGGTTCAGTTAGGTTTAAACAAGGTCTCTAAAGGGCAGAGGAAAACGAATTCCGACTGAACCCACAAAAGAGCACGTGTGTCTTGTTCTCCCGAATAAGAGGCATGCACTCAGAACCCGACATTGAATTGAACGGTCAACGTCTGTCTGTCAATGCGGAGCATAAATTCTTAGGATTAATCTTGGACAACAAGTTGGCCTTCATACCGCACATCAAGTATCTAAAAACAAAATGTTTAAAAGCCATGAATGTTTTAAAAGTGTTGTCACGTACTACGTGGGGTGGTGACAGGCAATGTCTCATGAATATTTATCGAAGCCTCATTCGTACCCGCTTAGATTATGGGGCCGTTGTTTATCAGTCTGCAACTCAAAGTGCCTTGAAGATGCTGGACCCCGTGCACCATTTGGGCATCCGCCTTTCTACTGGTGCTTTTCGCACCAGCCCCGTAAAAAGCCTTTATTTTGAGTCAAATGAGTGGTTGCTTCATCTGCAGAGAACTTACATGTCCTTTGTTTATTTTCTTAAGGTGAAAGCAGATAAGAAGCACCCCTCATACTCTACTAATAATGATTTGTCGATCTCCATTCTGTTTCAAAACAGGCCTTCGATGAGGCAGCCCTTCTCAGTTCGCCTGAAAAGTCTAGCTGAGGAAACTGGAGTCTCACTTGAACACAGGTTAATGGCTCCTGTAGCATATCTGCCACCGTGGCAATGGCAGACTATAGACTGTGATGTGTCTTTTCTTGAAGTGACAAAACATGCGCCTATTGCCCATATCCGAACATACTTCCTGGAACTTCAACACAAATACACGCGTCCTGAGTTCTTTACAGATGCCTCCAAGTCCAACTTCTCTGTGTCCTAAGCTGTTGTCGGCCCATCCTTTTCGGATGCTGGTCTTCTACATCCAGGCACAAGTATCTTCACAGCGGAAGCTTACGCGGTATTTGTGGCAGCTAAACACATCAAACAATTACACATACAAAAAGCAGTAATTTATACAGACTCCCTCACCGTGGTAACGACTCTGCACAGTCTTCAAAAACAAAAAACCCGGTCCTCATCTCACTTTACTCCATTTTGTGCACACTCTACACACTCAAACAATATGTTGTAGTGTGCTGGGTGCCAGGACACCGTGAGATTCAAGGCAACGTGAGGGCAGATCAGCTCGCTGCATCCGTCCACAAAAGCACTGCCCCTACACTCATATCAATCCTGGCCCTCGATCTTAAGCTGTCTCTCAAACGAAACCTCAGGGACTATTGGCAGAGCAAGTGGAATGCACACACATAAAACAAACTACACATTATTAAGCCACACCTTGGTCATTGGCTGCCCGTATCGAAATCGCGTCATACAGAGGTAACACTAACAAGACTCAGGATAGGACACACATACACGACACACACATATCTGTTGTCTGGTGGCGATTCACCATTATGTGACAGATGTGGTGAACCCTTAACCGTCCTTTACATGTTAATTCAGTGTAAACACCTAGAAACTCTAAGAAAACAACATTTTCCATTACTCTACCGACAACATATACCTTTACACCCTGCAATGTTTGTCGGTAGGTACCGCTTTTTAGTCATAAATCATTGTTAGCGTTTTTAAAAGAAATTCATAGCTTTCACGTCATATACCTGGGCATACCGTAGCACGACCCCTTCAGAGAGGTTTTTGCTGCGGTGGCTATACAAGAAAGCATTTGCCTCACGGCCCTTGGACGCAAGGGTATGAACGAGTGAGGCACTTGTGCTAATGCCATACATATCCACCATCGTTCTTATTATCACCAACTTTTGTTAGCTATTCACACCACACACACCTTTTACAGCATGGTCATGATTTTATTACTTGTATGTTCTTACCCACCTTACCGCGAGGAATTTTATGGTCCTTATACAGCCGCTTATCACAATCATTGTCCATATTTTTAGTAAGATGAACTGGCGCTCTTTGGCCGTGAAATGGCCCTTGCGCCACAAAACATCAAACATCATCATCATCCTTATTTCGGAAAGGGGGAGGGTAAGGGCTTAGTGTGCCACCCCTGGCTAGGGAACTGGTGGATGGAAACCCGCGGGGTCGTGTAGACACATGGGGACATGCCGTGGGAGAGTGGTGGTGGCTTAGACTGCGGTAAAACGTTACCTTGGCGAGAGAAGTAAGCTTTAGCATAGACTGGAGCGCAAAAGTATGATCTAAAAAAGAAGGTTCCGTCGAACGGGCTGGCAGAAGACGCAGAAGCAACTCGCCACGAAATAGACCTGAATAGTGTAAAAGTAACGAAATCAAAGGGAAAGAAGCGAGACTTTCAGGCTATATCTTGACTGCTTGACAATTCGGAGTCCCATTTTAAAATATACATAATCGAACTGTCAGCACATTTATTTTTCATTGTGAACGAGGCTGCCGTGCAATAATTGAAACGTTCTACTTTCACGTGAACATTCATAGTACGTGCTCAATTTAACCCCATGGGCTCGAAATAAGAACCAAAACAACAAAGAGAGTGGTGACAGTGGCACTGCCAGCAGCCGCAGACAGCGGCATCGCGTGTGCACCGCACTGTGCTACGCCGCCGGTAACGTTTACTCGAACTTTTCAGCATTGTGTAGTCTGCAGAAATTCGCACATATAAACTCGGAGCAATACAGCGATGTTAAAAGTTAAGAACACCGTGACGTTGCCATTAAAAGCAACGTATGTAATCACCAGCTTTCCTGCACCAGAGCGAGGTGAGATCACGTGACCCAACCCTGCACGTCACAGGCTTTGCAGCGCTCGCGGCTCTAGTAGTGGGCTTTGCGTTCAATAGCAAACGTTGAGAGCATCTTCGCAGTCACCAAATGTTCTCTGGCCACCACTACAGATGTAATTACCTCGCTTGAACAGTAATATATTCCAGGACTGTAATATTAGCAAGACTGGAGAGTTGCTTTTGTGCCGCAGTAGTCTCAAAGAACATTGCGTAGACTCCGCAGTCCTAACCAATAATTAAACTATTTGCGAGCATGCCAATATGTACATTAGGTCGTATTGCAAACTGCCGTTTAATGTGCACCTTCTATACAGCTTCTGACTGTCAAAAATGAATTTCTCTGCAAGGACGAAACAATGAATTCGATTACAATAATATACTAAGGTTAGCCTCTCGAAGGTATTGAAAACGCAGGTGTAAGTATTGAAGACGCGGGTGTAACCACTTCCCACAATAAGTGATAGAAGTAGTCAGGAACACATGAGGTAACCCGAAAACCACTCCCCATTGAGTGGTGGAGGTGGTTTTTTGATCGTGTCTTTCTTTTAAACGTAACGTAAGCGGTAAGACCACAGCTCACACACAGGGGCAAGCTTCATGCTGATATGAACCGAGATAGCGATGGAACTCATTTAATCGAAGTTTGCAATTTCTACCTGAGTGAGCAGCTCCTCCAGACAGGCAGCCGTTGATGCGCTTTGACTGCTGGCGCGTTTCACTTCTGCCGGAGCATTCCCAGTCTGAGCTTTCGCAAGCTTTACGTCGCACGTAAAGCGCAAGGTGCGCGACGCGATTTTATCAACTTGGACTTGATATAGAACGTAAGGTCGATGGTACAAATGTTACTCGACCGTCCGTACAATTGCTATGGGAGTACCACGCTTGCTTCTAAAGAGAAACATGCTTTGCAAACGTGATGTTTAGTCAATGCATACAAAATCCCAACAGCGCGACTTGTGGCGGACAGAGAACGGACTTACAGACGCAGTGCTTACTAAACTTGACATGTTTGTCTTCGTATGCACGGACAATGAATAAATAACTGACTTAGCGCACGCTTTCGCGGGCGTGTTATCATTCAAAATGCGTTCTTTTTTTTGAAATCGAGATGTCTTTAGCACTTTTAGAGAGGGTGCACCTTTCGCTGTACGAGCTCAATTTTAAACGTTGTCACTCGATCAAAGCAGGTCAGCATGCTATCAGGCCGCACGTGTTTTTGGGTACTCCTTAAGCGTTTAGGAAAGAAAAAAAAGGAGAAAAGTACCGGCCATAGCTGTCTATTTTCACGATGACACCTCGACAGGTCGGTGCAGAGATGGTGTAGTGGGAATAAAAGGGGTCGGTAAAAAAAAATTGGCAGATCCCACGTACAGTGGGATCGAAAAGTGATCGTCTTTCCTTGCACCGGCGTTTCATTAGGTTAGGCCACGTTGTATGTTACAGGAGCGAGCTGCGAACCGTAAATTGTATCAAGTGCAACTTGCTCGCTGTCGCATTCGTTGCTTGTGCCATGCGGCGATAGTGTGACATATCACCTGTGAGGCGTTTCTCTCCAATTGCAGATATTAGCCCACGAGATGACGCACGCATTCGACGTTTCAGGCATAGAAACGCTCAGAAAGGTTGAAGGACCTCAAGAACTATGGCTGTTCAACCAGTTCAAAAAGGAATACACAAAAAGGGCACTCTGCTTGAGGCATGCGCACAAATCTGTCGTGAGCGAATCTCTCTCTCTCTCAATATATATATATATATATATATATATATATATATATATATATATATATATATATATATATATCAAAGTGTGTGTGGTGTTTCCTTAGGAAATACACTATTTTGGTTTAAAAACTATAATAGCTAGGCACTCGTCATTTTCGCAGCCCATTTCCAGGCCGAGGCGAAAGATTTTACCTCTCACTAGATTACTTACGTACGATTACTGGATAAAATAATTGAAATAACTTTGTAGTAATATTTAGGGTGGTTGTTTATGTGGCAAAGTTATTTTACGTCACAAAATTTGGCGAGCCTAGTTTTAAATATTTGAACATACGCGCGCGCTCTCACTAATCTATCATCGAATTTCCAGACCACGGTGCCGAAAAAAAAGGCAACTAACGCACAGGGTACGTTAATTTTGACCGACTTGGCTGGTTTTACTGCACTCGGTCCGTTAGTTTCGGTTTTTCCGTCACGGCGGTCTTGAGATTCGACGATGGATCTGTGAAACCACACGTGATATTCAAAATTAAAAAAAAACTAGGCTCGGCATTACTTGTGACGTAGAGAAAATTTAGCATATGGGTGATTCCAAGAAAGATTGACACGGGTCCAAAAGTTGATATGTTACATTTCATTGAGTATTTTATATCCTAAACACTTTTCTACAGGAAGCGCGAAAGTCAATTTTGTTTTGTGCATAACGGTGTGACTTACGAGGAAAAAAAATACTGAACTTGACAAACACGGAGAGACCAATGTCGTCACTAGTCATTCTCGAAACTTTGAGACGCTATAAAAAAACAAATATTTTTGTTGCGTGAGAGACATTTTTAGCTGAAATGTTTGTCTAGTGAAAAATGAAATAACTTGATTTAAGGTTTGCACACCGAAATAAAATAGTTTTTAAAAATGTCTAATCATGTGATAGTTTATTAAAAGTTATGTGTTTACCTTTTTTTTCTCCGAAAGAAATGCAACCAGCGCTTCCAAACTTGGCGCGTTCTGTGAATATGATGTGTTCATTAAGTGGATAAATTATTTTTGCCTTGAAACAAGCATATATTTTCATATATTGCCTCAAACTTCTCATATTGGCGAAAGTAAACTCTGTTAGATTCGAAAATTAAAAAAAAACCATCTTCGATTTGTCTTACAATTTTGTAAGAGAACTCCTGAAGGCCGTAAAAAAGTAATATAAAAACATGTTGCATTTTTTTGTTTTCCGTGAGAATATTCGTGGTAAAAATCAGGGTTTTCCGAGAATGCGCTGATATGCTGAGAAATCTAGAAATATGAACAGAAAAGCGGCAATAGGCTTCAAACGCGAGTAAACATGACTGAATTTGGAGAAAAAAAGCTGTTTTAATACTGTGACAATTACATACCTATGAAGGCGCGCTTATGCTCCAGATTATACAGCTCTAATGGAGGAAATATTCCACACTGTATCTCAGTTGTAAAACATCTATCTATATTTGGAGATAAATTCAAGTATGAAAATGTTCCAACGCAAGTGTTGGGTCTCACTAGATATAGCATGTGCGCTTGAAATACCCACACTGCTCTTTTGGTATTGACTCTGTGAAACAAAGCAGCGCTAAAAAGGGCTGCATCTTTTGCAGATCATCTTTAGCAGTACTTGACGCTAACAAAACACGACCACGATCATTGCCCTCACTTTCGCTTAGCCAAACATGCCAAAAACGTATGCCTAGAACACATAGCAGCAATTTCCACTTGATCTTCTTAAACTAACCTAATGTTTCTAGCTCGTCTGCATTTGCACACAGCAGCTGGACATTCTTGATCTTCGCGCTGATTTGCGCCACCATGTAGGCTGCTGACTTAATCAAAGCTGAGCTTGCCGCTCTCGGGTAGTAGAGTGTAGCTTGATGCTTTACTAGGCCACCAACACCGTCACAAGAGTTCTTGACATGTCTTATGGCCGAAAAAAATCCACTTTGTTGATATGTGATCTTTCTGACAGAACTCGAACAACCGGTACTTGTTTTTCAAAGTGACCACTGGTGCCACCAGAAACATAAAAAATTGGCAGATCCCACGTACAGTTGGAATCAATGTTGTGCGAAGAACGAATGAGGAATGTTAATATACCACTTTAAAATCAGCACAACGTCACTAGGTGGAGGTAAATTATGCCTTAGATGACTTCCGTGTCATGATTATCATGTTTAGATGTATTGTTTACTCTTGTATTTTATTCACGTCACGTGATACCACATTTAGTATATGTGAAGCTAGCGAAAAGGCCGTGAGCACCTTATGAGCGTGGTATGTTGTCATGTCCTTACATGACAGGCGTATCATGATTATCATGTTTATATGTCGCTCAACTTCGTCATCTATTCACGTCACGTGATACCAAATTTAGTATATGTGAAGCTAGCGAAACGGCCGCGAGCACGCCATGAGCGTGGTATGTTGTCATGTTCTTACATGACAGGCATGTCAAGACTATCATCTTTGCACCTGTCATACAATTACTCATCATTTGACATCCCCCGCCGCGGTGGTCTAGTGGCTAAGGTACTCGGCTGCTGACCCACAGGGCACGGGTTCGAATCCCAGCTGCGGCGGCTGCGGCGGCTGCATTTCCGATGGAGGCGGAAATGTTGTAGGCCCGTGTGCTGAGATTTGGGTGCATGTTAAAGAACCCCAGGTGGTCTAAATTTCCGGAGCCCTCCACTACGGCGTCTCTCATAATCATATAGTGGTTTTGGGAAGTTAAACCCCACATATCAATCAATCAATCATCATTTGACATCACGTAACACCCAGTTTGGTATATGCGGAGCTAGCCAAACGACCGCGACCACATCATGACGGGTGCAATATACTCCAATGTACCGTTGACACGCACGCACACTGGGCACAGCGACGCTACGTTAGCAAAACGTGAGTGCTCCATAGTCTGACGCCAGGCGCAACCAGCGTCCCTCGGCGTGGCCCGACGGCAACCGGCACAAAATGCGACATGCTGCGTTTCGCGCCGATGCGTTACCCAGACAACACTGCGTCTCCTTCTTTTCGTGACGGAGGGACGCTGGACGCGCTGAAACGCGCTTGCGTCAGAGCAATGCAGCGCGGCGTGCGCGAGTGTATGGCAGAACCAGCGCCTGGCGTGGCAACACCGGCGTGACGCGACAAAATGAGCGCCGGTGAGCACACGCAGCGCGTCACGTCGAAATGTATTCGCGCCTTGACTGTGGCATGTAGTCATGTTCTCGCGTGACACGCATCTCATTATTTTCATGTTTGCACCAGTCTCATAGCTTAGTCATCCATGGGCGTCACGTAATACTAAATTTGGCATATGTGAAGCTAACGAAACGGCTGCGAGCGCATCATGATCGTGGCATGTAGTCATGTTGATACATACCAGCATGTCATGATTATCATGTTTGAATTGGTCATTTACCTATGTCTTCCGTTCACGTCACGTAATACCGAGTTTGTTACATGTGAAGCTAGCAAAACGGCTGCGAGCGCATGATGAGCGTAGCATATAGTCATGTTGTCACGTGACACGCATCTTATGTTAATCATTTTTGCACCAGTCATACACCTTCGTCATCTATTCACGTACCGTAATACCAAATTTCGTATATGTGAAGCTCGCAAAACGGCCACGAGTGCATCATGAGCGTGGCACTAAGTCATGTTGTTACATGACACGCATGTCATGATTTTCATGTTAGGGCCTGTCGCTTGTGTTCACCATGCAACGATGTCATACCATACCAGTTTTGTAACATGCCATGTGAACAAAATCAACGCAATAGCTGCTGGACCATGACATGTAAATCATGACATTCATGACATACACGTCATGGTTTTCATGTTGTGACTAATCAAGAATGTTTTTATACAGTCATGTTATGCTATACCAAATTTGGTATCGATACCATTATCAAAATGGCCAGGAGAGCTAAAAGTCGCAGGCGGCTAGATAGATAGATACGCTCAAAGTCGCCGAAGTTCGCTAAGAAATGCTTCGCATTTATTAACAGTGGTGTCAGGCTTAAGTTGCTCTTTCATGTAGATGGGGATTATTTGTAGAGCAAAACATGCATGTGCAGCATCATGTCATGTGCCATCGCTGATGACGGCAAAACTTTGGATTGAATGCTTGCTTGTGACGGCACACGTGAATATGGACATCTGTCTTTTGTGCCAGTGATACCTCATTCGGTAAAATGGCTGTAAAATTTTAGGCGAAATCAAAGCGAATAATTCAAGATTGTTTTTCTTGGTTCTCTTTCGCCTGGATTATTGCTGATTCTCTATTGTACATTATGTAATCATGGGTAATGCATTTTATGAACCACAGACTTAGTTCTCGCAGAAAAGCACTCCTGTGCTGTTTTTTTACTAGATCGCCATTTTTCGCTATTGCATAGGTTACGTCTCTTTCTTCAAAGAATTCCATACATGTTGTTGTAAGAGCATCTTCTATAGGACAATAGTCGCAATGGCCTAAAAAACAATCACTTGTTCAGGAGCTGCAAAGACATAGTTCTTTCAAGGATTCCGCCATGTAGGCACCATCGGTGACGTCTTGTCGGGCTGAAACACACTCCGTGGCATTAGCACAGTATATACAAAGACACATTTCTTGCTGTGGTGCAAGAAGAACCCACTTCGGCCTCAGAGAATGAAACTTTGGGAGCCCAATACATGTGTTCGGATTAGCTTCTCTAAAGAGACGGTAAGCCTCTCGCACTGAACGGGTCATAAACCTTTTCAAAACAAGCTCCTTTTTTCCGTCGATGAAAACAGATACATCTTTTTTGCTGGGACTTTGCCGGTAGCAGCCATGCTCGTCTTTGGAGTAGTAAGCCATAGCTGCCTGGACGTCTAGTCGGTTTAGCCGTGTTGTTTTGAGTGCATTTGGTGCTAACAAACTCCCGTGTTTTGCGCGCCAGCGTCGGGATCTGTATACTGTCCCGTGCTACGAGCTCGAAGAAACGTACAGGTAGACGCGACTGTCAAAGTCTCAGACACAAAGAAGGACGTCTCCGCTGTCCTATCGAAAAAAAAACAGCATTTCTGATATTCCCCAGTGCGTTTCAGCGCGCTGGATGACGCTGAAAACGATGTACAATGTGTCCCAGTGTACTACAGCGTGCTGCGAGGCACTTGGACACACTGTACAGCGTCGCCAGTGTCGCTCAGTGCGCTGAAACGCACTGGGCCACACTGTAAAGCATAGCCTAGTGTTTTAAAGCGCGCTGGGAGGCACCAGTCACGCTATACATTCTCTACCCACATTGATAACGTTTGTGGCACATTGGCAGAGACTATGCGTGATCGGCGCACTTTCTGTAAAACTTCATACTGAATTGAGACATATCGAGCGTAAAATTTACCAAATATGATGGTAATATCATCTATGTGCTACACTTATATAGCTTCATTTTTTTAGTCGATGAATGCGAATACGCTGAAATATTCATATGTTGATCACGCGGGTCAGAGGCACTGCCAGGATTTGGCTTGGGGGGACAAACGACAACTTTGTTCCTGCAGGGGGGCAGGGAGCACAGAACTTATGCAATGTGTTTTACTTATGCTTGCTCTTCGAGGTTGGAGGCAAAGGGGGGGGGGCAAGCAAGAATTTCGGGAAAAAAGGTTCCAGCCTACCTACGAATGAATGCCCCCCTTGGCGCGTGTGCACTTTCCTTCTAGTTTGATCAAGTTTTGTCAATGTATTTCATAAACGTTATCAATAGAACTGATAATTCGCAACACAACGCGACAGTAATGTCAGTCTGATAATCAAGACCAACCTACTCAAGCAGTGAGTCGTTGTGGCTCATACCGTAGAAAGCCGCACGTCCCCGGAAGCAGTTATCCACAGCTTTGCCCAATCTTGGTGTTTCTAGCTTGCGATTCATGTACTAGAACGTGAAAATATGACCATTCATGGGTCGGTTATGATCAAAATACAATGTAAAAATTATTTAACTTTTTTAACTGAATATCTATGATCTTCACCGCAACCATGGTACAAGAAGTACGGGCCTAAGCCGAGTGGTCGTTTTGGCTAGAGTGAACTGCTGCGGCTGTCGTTCACGAAAATGAACAAGGACGACAGAAAATACTTCCAAACTATCGAGGGTTGAAATCTACAGTGTTCATTGAGCAGTTCCGATGAACCCTGCGTTATACATAGGTATGACTAACGGCATAGCGACTCACTACGATTGCCGTAACACATGTGCAGCTACGCTAACAAGCTTTGCGGCAAAACGTGCCAGATGGATGTGATCCGAGGCAACCCGCAAAGAATGAGCTAACAATCGCAAGTGCGGCGTGAGCACGAAGACACGAAACACTGCGTATGTAAACGACAAATTCAAAATATAGGATACCTGAATTACTTTTAAGATGAAGAAAAATAAACTCGTTCTCATGTTTCACGTGTGGAGTAGTGGGCAGCATGCTTGGCTGAGATAATGTGTTGTGTTAAGGTAATAAGTTCGACTCTAGCTCATTCAGGTTTTTTTAATTTATTTTTTCTTTTTTCACTGCGTGCGCGTTTCAGTCTTGATTACGATGGGCGGATGACCACAAATATTGAACACAATTTAAAAGCCAGATTTCAGCCGATAATGGGTGTCCCAGTTTGCAGCGCCAGCGTGCCTCATGCAGCGTGGCACTGTCCCAGTACCAGTGACACACTGGACACTGGTCCAGTAATCAGGTATGGCGCTGGGCCAGTGAGACTGATTTTTGCGATAGGGTGGCACGGGTTGCTTGTCTTCTTTGTTCACTGGCACAGAACTGGCTCACTGCTCACTGGCACAGAACATCAGGCGGCGTTACTTCTCCTCCCAAGAGATTATCGACCCGTTGCTCAAACAAAGGTGTTCACAGCAGTGGGCCGATGTAGGCAACATAAACAAACATTAAAAAATGTAGCGCACGAGAGAAAATGCATCCTGGGCCCGGCCATTAGAAATAGACGGCATTCTCTCTTCACATGAAGAGTTCACTGGCACACGAAGAAAAATCGCATCACCGCGTAAATAAATGTTTTAGGCAGACGACGTGTACAGTCTCTCGGCGTGGTAACCTTCGCTGGGATGACGGTGAGCGTCCGTCTGGAACCACTTCGTAGTTCACGTCGCTCACACGTCTACTTCCTCAAGAGTTTCTCACTGAGACCTTGCCACCTAGCGGGCGTCCAAACGCAAACTTCGTCACCAGGTTCATAATTAACTTCTCTATGGTGGCTGTTGTACCACCGTGCATCAGCACGCTGTTGAGTTCTGATGTGCACACGGGCCAGTAGACGTGCTTACTCAGCGCGCTGAATGTACTCATCGATGTCAGGGGCTAATTGGTCGATCTTGTCGATGTCCTCATACGGAATCATGGCGTCCAGCTTAGTTCTGACATCTCGACCATGAACAAGCTGAAATGAAGTGAAGCGTGTAGATTCCTGCGGTGCAATGTTGTACGCAAATGTTACATACGGCAGGATGTCTTCCCATGTTTTGTGATGCACATCCACGTACATAAATATCATGTCGCCAAGCGTTTTGTTTAGCCTTTCTGTTAAACCATTACTCTGAGGGTGAAATGCCATTGTCTTTCGATGGGTTGGGTAACTCAACCAGAAGATATCATCCAAGAGCTTCGCTGTGAATGATGTCCCTCGATCAGTGATGACATATGACGGGGCACCATGCCGTAGCGCAATTCGATGCATAAAAAAACTGACAACTTCAGATGTGGTCCCTCATGGCAATGCCTTCGTCTCAGCGTAACGCGTCAAGTAATTGGTTCCGACAATAATTAATTTGTTTCCGGAAGAAGATAAAGGAAACAAGCCTAGGAGGTCCGTTACCACATGATTAAACGGTATACGTGGTAGATCGATCGGTTCTGGATGGCCTGCAGTCTTCAAGGGCGGTGTCTTGCCACGTCGGCATTCACGGCATCTCTTCACGTAGCGTTTGACACAGGCAGACATTTTAGGCCAGTAGTACAGTTGCCGCACCTAATCCATAGTTCTTGAGTAGCCCAGACGGCCAGATGTGGACTCGTCGTGGCAAGCTAATGAGACATGATCGCGGAGGGCTTCAGGCACCATGAGAAGATGAGATCTGTCACCAGCACCGGTGTTCCTTTTGTATAAGACGCCATTTTGTAGGCAATATGATGGCAACGTTCGCGACATCGGATGAGGAACGGGCGTGGTGCCGCCTTCTAAGTGATCTATAATCAGTCTTAGATCGGCATTATTTCGTTGATGAGACGTCATATTCAGCCCGCTGTGAGTTGCCACGAAGGCGCCGTCCTCGTCTGCGCTTGTACTGGCGGATTGAAGAGGTGCTCGTGATAGCGTGTCGGCATCTTTGTGCTTTTTGCCTGACTTGTACATGATGCTGACATCAAATTCCTGTAAGCGCAGACTCTATCGTGCTAATTGTCCTGAAGGGTCTCGTAGATTGGTCAACCAGCACAAAGCATGGCGATCAATCCCCACTTTAAGTTGTCTTCCGTAAAGATATGGCCTAAGCTATGTAATTGCCCAAATGACCACGAGACATTCTTTCTATAATGTGGAATAGTTCGATTCTGCGCGAGACAGTTTGCGACTTGCGTAGGCTATTGGCCGTTCAATGCCGTCTTGTCTATATACCAAATTAGCTCCAAGAGCAATATTGCTGGCATCAGTGCGTACTTCTGTGTCAGCATCTTCATCGAAGTGGCCGAAAACGGGAGGTGAAGAGAGCCGATGCTGTAGTTCCACAAAGGCAGTCTGCTCTTCGTCAGCCCAGAAAAATGGTGTGTTATCACGCGTGAGGCGTAATAGTGGCTCCGCAATGTTTCTGAAATTTTCAATAAAGCACTGGTAGTACGTGTACAGACCCAGAAATCGTCGAAGACTTTTCTCCCCAGTTGGATCTGGAAAAGTTGCTAGGGCCGCAGTTTTGTCAGGATCAGGCCGAACAGCAACGGCGCTCACGACGTGACCAAGAAACTTTAGTTTTTCGTAGCCAAAATGACATTTATCAGGCTTGAGTGTGAGATCGTCCGATTGGATGGCTTCGAACACATTCCAAATGCGACGAAGATGCTCGTCAAACGTTTCTGAAAATACAACGACATCATTGAGGTAGACAAGACAGCTTTTCCACTTGAGCTCTGCCAGGATAGTGTCCATCTTTCGCTGGAATGTGGCTGGAGCAAAACAGAGGCCAAAAGCGAGCACTTTGAATTCGTAAAGGCCATCCGGAGTTACAAAAGCGGTCTTTTTTCCGGTCACATTCATCGACCTCTATTTGCCAATACCTACTCTTCAAGTCAAGGGACGGAAAATACATCATGCGCCGCCACGTGTCCAGAAGACGAAGAAAACGAAGACAAGCAACCCGTGCCAGCGGAGACATATCTCTTTGTTTACTGGCACAAAACTGGGTCATTGTTCACTGGCACAGAACACCAGGGGGCAATGTAATGTAAGCTGTCAAGTTTGGTATAAGCGCTTGGAGTATTCAACGCTCCATATCACTCGGCAAAAGTGTCAACATACGCATTCACTCTTCATATGAAGAACACGCTTCATAGGCTTGTTTGAAGTTCTTGATACACTGGACACACACACTGCATTTTAGATTTGATGGTTCTATATGACGGTAACACACTTTACGGTGACATTTCATAGTTATCGTAGAATTGTTGCTAAGCTGGCTTTGCTCTGCATGAGTTTTGCTATTATGGGAATGCACTTTTTCCAGTCGAATATGTGGAATTGCTTCAGGCGTGTTTACTCACCGCTTTTGATTTCTGCCTTCCTCTCCTTTCGGCGAAAACTCATCAGCTGTTTCAACTGAGAAGCCTCAGATGAAGAGAGCATATCCCTGGGGCGTGTAAATTAGTTCTGGCAGACGTGGTCATTGCCATGTGCATGGTGAGCAGCTTTCAGCAAAAGCTTTTGGAGGGCAAACCTTGACCTCGCCAAAATTTATTCGATAATTAGGGTTTTTTCTTTTTGTGCACCATGAGATAATCTGAGCAAAAACTCTATCACTGCTGAAGCAGGCAGCCATCGCCGCGGTACTTAAGGCTCAAATGACTGGCAAAGCTGCTATCATTCTCTTACAAAGAACAATGTGTAAAACCAGCAGCACGAAAGTGATCTATCTGTCGTCTGTTCCTATTTATCTCACCTTTAATCAGAGCAGACGTAAAACAGAGTGCACAAGTGCCCGCGGTGCGAATGCAAAACTGAAGTGTAGTGCATTTAAATGTTTCAGAAAGTTTTTGTCAGTAAAATTAAAGATGGCGTAATCTTTTTCCCGACTTTGAAGCGTTGCCTCCGAAATGCAATGCACAGCAATTTATCTGTAGAGCCGACGACGGATGACAGTTAGCCCTAAAGCGTATTCTTCAGTCTAAAGCGGCGATCTTCGTGCGCCAAATGATCAAAATTCATTATGAATTATTCATGAACTCATTCAACATTCAACTCTCTTACGCAAAATTTTGAAAACACATGGCCGTCACAACAGCTGCATCTGTGTGTCAGTAATGGAGAGGTGCCACATATTAGAAGTTTCAGAGCTAGACGTATGAGAGTAAATTCAGATACTTCAGAATATCGCACTGAAAATAGTTACTCCTATCCACAAGAACAGCTTTTTTGTTCTTAAAATGCAGTCACCTTTATTGCGTTTGAAGATGTTTGCCGCTTTTCTGCTCATATTTCTAGATTTCTCAGCATAACAGCGCATTCTCGAAACACCCTGATTTGCAGTGCCATTTTTTGGGCGTGTTGGTAAAGGGAGCTTGACGACATATTGAGCGCTAAGAAACAGGGACAGGAGAGAGTGGACACCACAATGCGCATTGTGGTGTCCACTCTCTCCTGTCCCTGTTTCTTAGCGCTCAATATGTCGTCAAGCACCCTGATTTGTACCACGAATATTGTTGACAAAAACAAGATAGCGCAATTTGTTTTTCTATATTACTTTTTGATGACCTTTGATTGTCCCTTGACGAGATTTTAAGACGAATCGAAGATGTTTTTTTTTTCAATATTCAAATTTCAGTAGAGTTCACTTTCGCCAATATGAGAAGTGTGAGGCAATATATAAAATTGTATGTTTGCTCTAGAGCAACAATAACTTACGCACCTAATGAACACACCATATTCACAAAATGCGTCAAGTTTTGAAGCGCTGCTTCCATTGCTTTCGGAGAGAAAAAAGACGGCTTACATAACTTTTTATAAACTGCCGCGTAATGAGAAATTTTGAAAAACTAGTTTCTTTCGGTCAACAAACTTCAAACCAAAGGAATTGATTTTTCATTAAACATAGAGTTCAGGAAAATTATATCTCTTTTGGGACAAAAACATTTGTGTTTTATAGCATCTCAAACTTTCGAGAATGACAGGTGACGAAATTGGTCCCTCCGTGTTGTTCAAGTTCAATATTTTTTCTCGTAAGTTACGCCGTTATTCGCGAGACAAAGTGAGAGGTGTATAAAATATAAAATACTCAACGACTTCTAAACTATTAGCTTTTGGACCCATGTCAATCTCTCGAGGCATCACCCATATATACTACCACCCTAAAATAATTATAAAAAAGTTTTTGAGAGATTTTATCAATTAAGCAATTTGAAGTGGTCTGGTTAGTGGCAAACCCTCTCCGCCTCAGCCTGTAGATTATCTGTGAAGACGAGAAGTGCATACAATTTATAGGTTCTTAAAGAAAAGTATTGTATTGTGTAATAAATAGATAAATATATATATATTTATATATATGTGAAGGAAAGAAGTGTATACCTAAGGGCTCGTTTTTCGGTGTTTTTCACAATAATAATGAGCTCTAACAGACAGTAATGCCAAGGAAAGTATAGGGCAAGCTATTAAACCAAAGTGTAGCGTAAATATGAAGAAAAGTGGGTGAAAAGATAACTTGCCGTGGGCAAGATATATATATATATATATATATATATATATATATATATATATATATATATATATATATATATAAAGAACACAAACGAGTACACGTACGAAAGAGCAATACTTTTATGCCAACGTTTCAGCCGAGGCACGGCCTTCGTCAGGGCACACGCCACTTGCCACTTGTATAGTTCACACGCCACTTGCCACTTGTATATATATATATATATATATATATATATTATATATATATATATATATATATATATATATACTTGCACCTGATGAATATTGTTGTCACTATACTTTAGGCAGGCAGGCAGGCAGGCAAAGAACTTTATTAATATCCGGAGGCGGCACTCAATCACCCTTTGGGGGCGACACCGGTGGGCCACTCCCACGATGGGACGGGGCGGGTAAACTCCACGGCTATGTCGTGGGCCCTCTGGATGGCCCTAAGCTGGTCTCCTTTGTCGTGGCTTGTGAGGAGACAGGTCCAGTCCGCCTCCATAGAGGGAGACTCGCTGCTCTCGCGCAACGCAGGGCATTACCACAGCATGTGTAGGAGAGTACATTTGGGATGACCGCAGCGTGGGCACCCCGGATCTATGCCATCTATGTATTTAGAGCAAGTTAGAGGCAATGCAGACGCCTCCGCCTTTTTGCCACAGGGGGGTGGGAGCCGGAAAGCGTGGAACAGTCCGCGGAGATTCTTCTCAGATAGTCCGCCACGCCTGTTAGCTACTCTGTTAATTAATTTAGCCATTGCTTCGACCTTCCTTGGAATATGAGAAATACTGACGTCATTATGGCCGTTGTCCTGAATGACCATGCCTAGTATGCGAGCTTGGTCCACCATGGGGATGGGTGTACCATCTGCCGTCAGGACATTGATCCCCGCGTATGGGTCTCTGCGCGGCTTGTATTTTGGGCGGTATAGAACTAATTGTGATTTCTCTGCTGATAGAGAAAGACGGGCCTGCCGTAAGAATATTTGTATCATGTTTACCGCGTCTTGCAGTCGCTCCTCAGTATGGCCGTCCCTGCCACTCGTACACCAGACAGTGATTTCGTCTGCGTAGAAGGCGTGACTGATGCCGTCGATCGGTGAGAGTTGTTGCGACAGAGCGCGCAATGACAGGTTGAACAGGAACGGAGAGAACACGGCTCCTTGGGGTGTGCCCCTTAGTCCCAGGTTGAATTTCTTCGAGCCCACCGAGCCGAGTAGGATTGTAGCCGTCCTGTCGCGCAAGTATATTCTAACATAGTTGTAGAAACGCGCACCTAATCCTGCTTCGCGAATCGAGTCGAGGATATGAGAGTGCTTGACGCGGTCAAATGCCTTCCCGAGGTCGAGCGCTAGAATGGCTCTAGTGTCTCTGGTGATCTTATCCTTTAGCTCATAGTTGAGCAGCAGCATAAAATCCTGCGTGGAGAGGAACGAACGAAAGTCGATTTGGATGATCGGTAGAATCTGGCGCTCCTCAACAAATTTTGTGACTCGATTGAGTATTACGTGTTCGGCCACCTTACCCACGCAGGGCGTGAGCGAAATGAGACAAAGTGAACCTAGCGCTAACGGTTTACTCGGCTTATGGATAAGTATGACGGTTGCCTCGCGCCATTCAGGCGGAACGTTGCCTGTCTCCCACATTTTGTTAATGTGCTTGGTGAGAACTTTCATTTCCTCTTCGACAAAATTTTTGAGAAGCTTATTCTTTATGCCATCTGGGCTTGGGGCTGTGCGGCAGTTGAGATCGGAGATGACAGCCCAAACCTCGGCGCAAGTGAAAGGGAATGCAAAGGGATCCTCCTACGTATCATCCGGGGCAGGCGGGTAATTGGATGGGGAGCTTGGTTAGGTACATAGGTAACGCGTAGCTAGCTCGTCGGTGATTTGAGTGTCGGTCTTACCCGAGACTTTGAGTTTGTTTATTAGTCTGTCTATTGTGAATTGTTGATACGCTTTCGATGGTTTGTCACCTAGTATGCGTTTCAGCAGGTTCCATTTGGCCCCATTTCGTATTTGACCATCAACCGAATTACACACTTCGTCCCATTGCTGACGCTCTAGGTACCGGCAATGTTCCTCGATTGGACGATTAAGCTCAGCTATCTTTTTACGAAGGTTGCGATTGAGCTTTTGCGTGCGCCATTTTGCGTGTAATGAGTTCTTAGCTTCGAGTAGGCGAGTTAGCCCGCTATCCATGCGCTCGACCTCCAGTTCAGTTTCAACGTCTTTAGTCGAATTTGCAACGTCCTCTTTTATTTGTGCAAGGAGTTCTGATAGGGTTTCGTACTGAGTGTCGTCGCGTTTCCTAAGATCTCGAAAGCTATGCCAGTCTGTTATGCGAAACTGCCGCACTTTGTGTGTAGACACGTTTATGATCGCCTGTATAATATAATGGTCACTTTCCAGATTCTCACCCAGGTTAAGCAACGTGGGTTGTCCCGCGTACCTAACCATAGTGAGGTCCGGGATGCTATCACGTGTAACCGAGTTACCTACCTATGTAGCGGAAATAGGATCGGTAAAGCGCGTGAGTCTATGTGTGTGCATTCGCGCTACCAGGGCATTGCCCTTACGGGAAGAGCCGGGGTATCCAAAGTCGGGATGTGTGGCATTAAAGTCTCGAGCGATTATCAACATATGGTCTCCTGCAATTTTGCGCGCTCACTGAAAGAGGCCCTGAAATGTAGCTTGTTTGTTTTTTGGGTGTACTATATACGTTGAGAATAAAGACTCACTGTTTAAGCATTGAGTTTGGAATTAACTCTATCATAATGTGCCCGTCTTTTAGATCGGGAAGGACGTCATGGCGAACGTATGCGAACATATGCAGATAGATTCGTGTCCAGAAAATACAGCACCAGCTAATTAGACGAGATTGGTTCGTCCAGCAGCAGGTATTCTTTGTTACACTCAAATTTTGTAGGTCACGTATAACGCAAGCCATTGGAGCACTTTCCTGGACCCTACAGCAAAGCTGAAAAGAAGTATTTGGTGTTAGTCGGGGTGCCAGATTTGGTTGTTTGCTTCAGTGATTAGTAGTAACGCTTGAGCAAGTAGAAGATAAGCATGAGTGATTCTCCCGTGTCTTCAAGCGAATCTAATAAAAGCCTATTTTAATATCGATGAGATCACTATTTCTACTGAATAAGAAATTTATAGCGGCTTCTTTATTCACAGCTGTCTGCAAGCGGCCATCTGGAGGCGCTGAACGAGACGGCAGACTCTGAAAATCTGGCTGACTTCGTGGGAACAGTGATTGCTTACACAGCTTTCAATTCATTACCCCGAAAATACCAGAACGGTACACTAGCCGGCATCGACATGTCCCCGGAGCAACTGTTCTTCTACAACTATTGCGCTAAATGGTGCGCCGAACGCAGTACACCAGCAGCAATCTACGCGCCATACCGCTCTCGCTGCATAGTACCACTGATGAACATGCCCGAGTTCTCCACAGCCTTTGGGTGCGCGGCAGGGTCACCCATGAATCCACGCAATAAGTGCACATTTTGGTAGAATATGCTATATTATACTTACTGTTATATACGTTGTGCCCATTGGCGTACTAATTTCTTCGCAAGCTGGGGGACGAAATTCTGTCACACCGTCGACCACACACACACACACACACACACGCACACGCACATGCACACGCACACACACACGCACACACGCACACGCACACCACACGCACACACACCACACGCACACACACACCACACGCACACACACACCACACACACACACACACACACACACACACACACACACACACACACACACACACACACACACACACACACACACACACATCTTTATTTCACACGTCACTGCCCCATTAACAATATACAGGCAGTGTCCCTTAGCAGAGCTATTATTTTTTTAGGTGGTGCACTTCTCGTCCGACTACGTTGGACTTGAACTAGTTTTAGGACGTCATACTGTTGTAAAGGTGAAATTCATAGTGCGCATTTCTACAGAGACACGCTATATTCAGCTTCGCCAACTGTAAACCTTCGGCGCAAGGCTAGCGCCAAAATTTTTTTTTGAGGGTGGGGGGGGGGTGCAACAGAATGACTAACTTTGACAATTGATGTTCGCTGTGAAGGCTTGTAAATTTTTTAGTATACCCTAAAAAGTAATATTACAGAAAATTTTGTGGTGAAGGGGGTTCAGGTTCCCTTCTTATACCCTCTCAACAAACGGCTGCCTGGTTGTGTGTGCGTTTGAAACGTTTTTTTTTGTCTCACAGCTTTCTGAGCGCAGCTAACTTCCAATGAATCGGCTCAGTTAGTTTGAATATTGTAGACGCCTAACCAACGAAGAAAGAGTTAAGACAGAAGAAATCAATATAAGACATGCCCTTTCTGAATTATTTTTGATCTCGCACGAGGACTTTTATGGAGCTCAAATTCAGTAGATTGGCGTGTCAAAGTTCAAGAACTATGGCATCACGTGCTAGACGTGAATGATGGCAGGTACGAAGAAATCTGCGTCAAGAAAGCGTGACGAAGGAGCCGAAGCGCATAGCAGTTCCTGTACGCGGCGCACGGCTCTTTCATTACTATTATGAAGCGTTCACACTTGGCCTCGAAGAAAGTGAAACTGGTGAGACTATCCGGAAACTGACTCGTTTCGCCGCCCAAGCAGCCGGAAAACCAAGCCGCGTGGCTCGCACGCAAGCATCGCTCCGTGACCAATTTTCCCGCCATGCGAACACGGATCTGGTTTCCGCTTCACAGCTGTGGCGGCGCCAGATCAAACCACGTGACCTAACCAGCTGGCCGTAGATTGATCATTGCGGCACAGGCGTCGGCGGTGACTCGCATCGGTTTAAATTGCAAACTACACGGTCAGCATGACGAACCTTGATGGCCTCAACAAGGACGCGTTCATCGAGAGCCTCACTTGGATTACGATAGCCGAGAACTTTGGAACTGGACGGTGCAGCGGCAGCGAGTCAACATACCTTAACGTGTCTCGCGTTTGTGTACAGCCAGCTGAATGCGCCGCCGCCACTTCCGGTGCGTTCGCTCGTGTTGTTTCTGCCGGCCTATCTCCCAAGACAACGTTTGAAGAGGTGTGAGATGTTTTTTTCGCTACTTTGCATGAATAACAGACATTAGGTATTAACTTTATTTCTCAGAAAGCAGGCAAAATTGAAATAATTGTCAAGGTATTGACGGCAGAGGCGGCGGGATGGGGCAGAACGAATATGAACATCTTCAACACGCGCGGCCGTGGTTTTCCGGCCTCCCTGGCGCTTTCGTTTCTCTTCACTTTTCAGGTGTGAATGCGCCATTAGACTGCAGCACTGCCGCTACGGGTAACGGGGAAGGGGTCAGGGAGTGAGGCGTGGTCACACCACTCCACACTTCTACTACACTCTATCTGAGGCACCAACGCCTCGCCGCCAAGGTCACGCAGATCAGTCACTTTTGCAGGCGGTTTTTCACTCCATTGAGCAAGATTGAGTTCCTGTGAAAGCTTCTCCGCTTGCGATCGCGTGAGGGACATGTACGCTAAATAGGAGAAGAACGATTTACCCTGCTCTTTGAGAAGCTGCTCAGAGTTGTTCGAAAACAGGTAAAGAAAACGATAGGGAAGCCCGGCGGACACAGCCGCTTCGGTGCGAAGCTTACTGAACGGGACTTCAGTGACAACCGTAGTGATTGGTAAGCAAGCACTCTGCTCCTCGGAGACTTGCCTGACACACGCGCACTCTCCTGTAAGCCATCTGGAGACACAAAGGAAGGATGGACAACATCCATGGTTGCCACTGAGTCTCGAAGTGTTCGACACGTTTTCCCATTGACCCTATTTTTTATAGACATACGGCTCTAACAACTCCATGTTCTTTTCCGATTCTCGGATTGTTGCGAGAGGAAACTTTTGTTTACAGTTTACGGTAATGTTCCCTTCCTTTTTACAGTTGTAGAAGATTTGCGGCTTCCGTGATTCAAACGCCCAGTGGTATCAGTGCGCTGTTTAAGAACCTTACTCGACTTCTCCAATTCCGTTTGCCCTCGCCCTGCAGGGTCCTTCGCAAGATATGGCTGCTTTCCCAAATCACGGTGCTGAGTGGGTTTCCCTTGAAGAGCCCTTATTTCTTTCACCCTTTTCAATGCGCACTGCCCTCTAATGCAACTTTCGGCAAGTATAATACTCCTCAGCTGCTGCCTTGTTAAGCTGCACTTCGCCAATTTGTCCTGCAGCCAAAGCTTGCCATCATTCTAGATACAGTGGTAGAATTGCTCCAATGCATTGCATTCTACCACTTTATCGCAATCGTCATAAACACCTGCGCCCTTGAGCCAATTAATTAGAGCGGCTTTAAGACGAAACGCAAAGTCAACGTTTGAGTCATTGCCCTTTTTTGCGTACCGGAACCTGTGCCGCAAAGCCTCTGGTGACAACTTGTAACGTATCAAGAGCAGTTCTTTAACCGCGTCAAAGCACTCAAATGCTTCCCTCTACAAGCACTTTATAACTTCGTACACATCGCCGGGAAGTAGAGCTCACAGGTTCTGCACCCAAAGAGGCAGCCCCAAACTATTTCGCTCACAGACATGTCTGACCAGATATGTCGCCAAGTCCGCGCCGACTATGAGCGGGGCAGTTTGTCCTGAATTCTCTGACCACTGACCTGAATGGTTGCAGAAGCTACGGTAGGCGCCTGGGAATACTGAAAGATTGCCATTTCCATTCTTTTCAACTCGAGGCACTCCTGTCTCTCGGCCTCCTCACACTCGCCAAATTCGCGCCAATCTGCTTTTTTACGATTGCGAACTTCTCGCCTTTCAGCCTCATCACGGCACGCTTTGATATCTGCTCAAGCCTCATCGGCTTCCTCAGCTGTCATTCCTTCATCCTTCATGATCTCAAGGATCGCTTGCTTTCGTTTCGCATGGCCCAAAGTAATGTCACGTTTCTCACGCATTTCGATGAGTTCCTTCACTGTAAGGTTCTCCTTCGTTTACACTAGCCTCTTGCTGATAGCCCCTGTTAATAATCCGTTTGCCGTACCCACTATAAGTCTACTCGCAAGACGCGCAAGCAATGTTTAACACTGCCGTGTTTACACCCTCCGCATCAACTTTGGTTTTAAAGCACTCCGACTTGGCTTGAAACAACCAAAACTCACTCACTAATGCTTCACACAGCCCTTTTCAAAATACTATAATCTGTGCTAGAGTAGTCTGGTGAACTGAAGAGAAAACATCAGGCACTCACCGCATCAATGTCGCTGACGCCGGCCAATCCCGCAGCTGCGGTCCACTGTTACGAGGCGTGACGCCAACATGGTCCCGAAGGCGCTACTGGTACAAAACTCAGCGCTGCCAAGGTAGCCAGGCGGGCCTACAGCGAAAGGGCTCGAAGAGTCCAAATGCAGTTTCTCTGACGCATACGTCGGCTGCTTGTCGAAGCGCCACTTGGCTTTTTTTATAGGCCGTTGGTTATCCATTACATCACTAACGTCAAATCGGGACCCGCCGCTGGGCGGCGTCCTGATCCTACAGTCCTCCTGGCTGGCGTCATGATACTCCAAGTGATATGCACGATAGTGGAGGTACCAGTGCGTGGCAGCAGCCTGCAAAGAGCGGTTGCGAATGCAAACCAAGAGATATGGTGGATGAGTCGAGAGAAAGACTTTGAGGTGGTGGAAATAAACAAAGAGGTGCATAGGTGGGGTGGTTTTCAACAAGACATAATTCACTTTGATGGGCGGCTAGGTCATGAGGTGGGTTGGCGACTTGCAGGACGCGCAGTAGCTTTTTTGGGGGGCACGCTGGCCGTACGGGGTGCAGGGTAGCTAGTAACGAGGAAAAAACCAGCGAGACTTTTTGACAGGTGGTATGGACAGATACGATTCCAAAGTGGCACCAGTATGTAAGATAGGTGGAGTGCGAGGCAGAAATACACGTAGCCACGAGGGCCGAGCCAATTCATACTTAGAATATCTTAACATGCACGGTGGCAGGAACAGACTGAAGTGGGAAGAGTTAGAAGAACAGCTAAAGCAGGGGAGGCCGGTGGCACATGGTTTTGTAGAAACACATCTTATGGACATGGAACAACCTCCTAACAATCCGGACTACGCGTAAGAGTATTGTAATAAAGCAGAAGGCAGCAGAAAGGGGGGTGGTAATTGGGCATTCATTCATAAAGCACAGACTGGCAAAGGGTCAAGCAGGAGTGCAAGGAACATATATAACTAAAAGCGAAAGTGGAAGGGCAAATGAAACTCCTTGGCTTAGTGTACTTGTGAACGGGAGCAAAGGCCAGAGAGGAAAACCAGGCAATGACAGAGTGTATATCAAAGGACATTGAGGAATTAGGGGGAGAGTGCGAAATCAATATACTAGGAGATATGAATGCGCACATAGAAGATATAGATGAGTATACTGACCCAACCGGCAAAGTGATGATGAATATGTGTGAAAGGCATGATTTGATCATTTGCAGCAGCACCGAGAAGTGTGAAGGGCAAGTAACATGAGAGGTAGGTAGGCTGCAGTCGACAATAGATTACGCAATGATTTCGCATAAGATGTATGATAGGCTAAGGGAATCCACATAGATGAATGTAGCTCCAGAAGTCTGGGTAGTGATCACAAACATATCAAGCTAAAGTTTGGAAGAGCAGTGAAAGTGGAAAGGAGATAAGATGAGCAACTACAGCAAAGTTTTTACTCAGAAAGGCAAATATAAATAGCTACAAAACAAATTGAGAAAGTAATCACTGAGGATAATAAAACAGTGGCGACATGCACGAATCTAATTAGACTGTTTGAGCTAGAGCTTGCTAAGGCACGTGACAAGTCACCCCGGCAAAGAAGACACAAGTCAAAGAGTTGGTGGGATGAGGAAGTTAAGAGAGCCATAGAAAAACGTCAGCAAGCCTCTAGGGAACACAGACATGCTAAGCAGTGGGGTGAACCGACAGATGTTGTTGAAAGAAAATGGGAAATCTTTCTAAGCTGTAGAAGGGAAGCATCCCTTCTGATCAATGAAAAGACTAGAAGAAAGGGGGCTCAGTGGCTGGCAGAAGTACATAAAAGGATAGAAAGGCAGCTGCGAAGTTTTGGAACCATTTAAACTCCCAAGTAACGAGACGAGCCCAGAGCAGAGGTTTATAACTACAGCTCAAGGTGCTAGGCTAAAAGAGGACGAAGCTGTTGAGTGTAGAAAGAAAAACTTCAACAAAAAAGTGCTTAAGCGCCACAATTGACAAGGATGAATCACGTGGCGCAATGGCTCCATTTTCAAAACGAGAGCGGGAAAGGGCTGAGAAGAGGGTTCCTAGTAGTACATCAACAGGCCCAGATGGTTTTCCAATTATGCTGATAAAGTCGTCGGGTCCGAAGTCTAAGCAAATTTCGAGAGAGGCAGTGAGCAAAACGATAATCGATGGTGAAGTCCCCGATGGGTGGAAACTTAGCAAGATGAGCACGATCTCTAAAGGAAAGAAGAACAAAGCTGACATAACCTACTACCATCCTATAACAGTGACATAGGTGGTCTACAGGCGGCTTGCGATGCAGACTATAAAGAAAATACTGCAGGTATGAGTAGAGGATGAGGGTGTGCTGGGGGAACTGCAGATTGGATTTTGGAAACACAGGAGGTTGGAAGACAATCTGTTCTCACTGACGCAGTGCATCGAAATAGCAGAAAAAAAGAACACAGACCCCTGGGGCTAGCATTTTTGGATATCAAGGGAACATATGATAGCGTTGGTCAAGAGGACTTGTGGAGGATACTGGACACACTAGGTGTGGAAGATTGAATCACTAATCTTTTAAAGGATATCGATAAAAGTAACAAGGTAGTTATAAAGTGAGAAAAGCAGGTATACAATCCCACAGTGGTAAAACGAGGGCTTAGGCAGGGGTGTCCTCTGTCGTCCTTGTTATTTATGATGTACCTACAAGAATTGGAGGTGAAATTAGGGGGAAATGTACCTGGCTTCAACCTCTTTTTTATCAAACAAGGAAAACTCATGGAACAGGCAATACCAGCTTATATGTATACAGATGATATAGTGCTAATGACCGTCAACAAGGAAGATTTGCAGAGATTGATGGACATCTGCTGTAATGAGGGAGATAGGTTAGATTTAAGATTCCGTAGAGAAAAATAACGTCATGATTTTTAATGATAATGAAGGTATTAAGCTTAAAATACAGGTCTACTGGAGATAACAGATAAATACAAATATCTGGGCGTATGGATAAGCAATGGGACCGAGTACCTCATGGAACACGAAATATCCGTGAAGACTAGAGGTAACAGCAATGCGGCAGTGATGAAAAACAGGGAACTGTGGAATTATAATAAGCGTGACGTTGAGAGGGGAATATGAAAAGGGGTCATGATTCCTGGTCTGACGTTCGGCAATGTGTTCTTTTGCATCAGATTAGAAGTTCAAGCAAGATTAGAAGTTAAGCAACGTTGAATAAGTTATCTTGCCTTAGGACCTCACGGGAATACTCCGACTTAGGGAGTACAAGGTGGTATGAGATGGACATCATTTGAGGGCAGGAAAACTAGCAGCAAGATAAAGTTTGAGAAGCGATTGAGAGAATTGGGGGAGGAGCGTTGGGCTAGGAAGGTATTTAGTTACTTGTACATGAAGAATGTCGATACAAAATGGAAGAAGCAAACCAGAAAATTGACTGGTGAAAACTTAGAAAACAGCAGGGGGCCAAACCAAAAAAGAATTATCAGTGAAAAAAGAAGGTGAAGGAATGTGAGACCAATATGTGGAAAATTGACATGATTAAGAAGTCCGCACTAGAGGTCTATCAAACTTTTAAGCAAGAAAGTGTCAAGGAAAGGCTCTATGATAATACTCAGGGTAGCTCTCTACTGTTTGAGACCAGGACGGGAGTATGGAAAATTAAGACCCAGGCAGCACACCGGCGTTGGACCGATCTTGAACCCGTATGGGCTAACGTCGGCCGCAATATTGGGCAGCTCGGCAGCTTGGTCAAGTGCCACTTCTTCCGATGTAGTACCGATGTTCAAGCCGATCTGGGGCCGACGTTCTGCCGTTTCATTTGCAAATATCCAGCCGACGCCGGCGCACTCTATACATGCCAATGAAGGCCCGTTCTTTCACCGACGTAGTTTCCAACCTACATCCAGCGTCGGACCATTCTCGGACCACTTTGTTGCCTATGAAATGCCATTATTACGCCAGCATTCGCTTTACGACGAATATCGGCTACCGTTGTCTTGCCAATATTCCACCGTTATTAATATGGGCCTTTTACCACTGGCATTCCTTAGCAGGTAAACTTTACATTACACCCCCAGAGCTTCCCTTAGCAGCTTATACCAGCCCCGTACGAGCTTCACGGTGTAGTATACTTCAAGGCGACAACAAAAGAAACAACAAAAGACAACAAAAGACAACACCTCCATAAAACTATACAGAAACGAGGCATTTGTTAATGAATAATTGTTCATCATTTCCATCAGTAATACTTCTTTTTATGCACATTATAGAAAGGTGTATTTCTTCTACCATGGGCTCTTTGATGAGTCATAATCTTTGCCTAAGTAATCCTTCGTTGTTAGTTTCTATCATCGCCATCTCTGTGTGCAAGGCGAGAGTGGCTAAGTGGCATATGTGGTATGGCTTCTGTTCTACGGATGTTCAAGTGCAGTGCGGCTTTATGGTTCCATCTCTGGGCCATTCCAAAAGGGTGTGTCACATACTGCGGTCGAAATGTTGGCGTCAAGTACGTCACTACCAGGACTTCTTACGGGTGTTATTTGGTGACCAGAGGAATTCAAGAAAAAGGAAAACTTACCGAGACTGGTGCTTCACCTCAAGCCGGCTGACAGATTTTTTTGGAACTCTGTGGTACCGGGGCTACCAAAAAGGACGAAGGTGTCCACAGCGGAGGGAAGTTTCTGCTGCTTGAACAGTGTGAATTGCCTGAACCAGCAAAAAATGTACTGCGCCTAGTTCCTAGCATGAGTTTGCACCGGCATTTGATCCGGTTGAAAAAGTTGGTCTGGCGAGAAATGCTGCATGGACAGTTAAAGATGATGAAAAAGTTCGATGTGTATTGGAGTTTCTAAATGTTTGCACAAAATCGGGGCAAGATTGAAGTGCTAGAAATTCTATTGCTTATGTTGTGAAGGGTCTTGTGTCCAGAGGTTTGAATGCTGTAGTAGCTGATAAAGAAGGTTTCTTTGTAATTTTGCCTCAAGGGACTTTTTCCAAAAAGGCTACGGATGCAGTAGATAAAAACTTCAAAGAAATTCTAATTCATGAAGTTTAAGAGAAAGTCCGAGCTGTCACCTTTTAAGTGATCTACACCTCCAGTATTTATTAGCAAAGTCAAAAAGGCCAAGTTGGGTACGCTAGAGGTTTTTTCCCGGTGAAAACACAACCCAAAGTTCCCTTTAGAGTCATAGTATTGGAGGTGAGCACGTGACAGCACGAGGTTTCACAGTGGCTTCAGCTGCACTTGTTGACACTTACTTTTCATGACCCATTGATTGTTGAGAATTCTAGCGCCGTGGTGAAATGTTTGAAGGATTGCAATCCGGGGCATTCCAATGGTTTTAGTGTTGATGTGCGGGATATGTATTATTTTTTACTATGTATTACGCTAACGAAGTGCATAAAAAGGTGTATTACTGGTGAAAATGATGAACATTTGTTCATTACAATTGCCTCCTTTCTGTCGATCGGTTTATAGAGGTGTTGTCTTTTTTTTGAACTCCGCTTTTGTTAGTTGGGACGGAAAAGTTTTTCTAAAGAAATCGGGAGTCTGCATTGAATCTAGTGTTGCGCCAATTTTTAGTAATATATTTTGGCCTATGTCGATAAAAAGATAGAACAGAGTATCACAGACCTTGTTGCTAAAGTTGTGCGTTATGTAGATGACGTGTTAGTCATTGACAAGACTTTTGACCTACGAAGAAAAGTAATTGATGTTCTAAAAGTGTTTGGGGAATGTGGTAATGGGCTCAGTTTTACGTGTGGATTGCCGGTCTGAATTGAGTTGCAATTTTCAGATTTAAGATTATTTTTATGCACCGCAAGATCACCTTTGTTGGGAGTGTTTTCTTAGGACGAATAAGCCATTACTTGCTGTTTCATTCGAATACTCCAAAATTGTGAAAAGTGGCATAAGTGTTGCATGCCTTCAGTCTTCATTGTTCAAAACCTGTCACCGCAAAATGGAACAGAGCTTCACAAACCTGGTTTCATGATCTAAGAAGCAAGTTACCCTGAACAGGTCATCATGGGGGCCTGCGAAAAAGCGGCAAAAAATAAAGGGTGCGTAGAAGGAAACAGAAGTTAAGCATTCCACAACTATAAATTACATAGCCATAATTCCTTGTGTGCAGAGGTTGTCACATGCGCTTAAAAATGTGGGCAGTATATAAAAGTTAGTGTTGTTTTCAGCATTGGCCAGAAATGGCGGCAAGTTTTTTCAGCTGTGCAAAGGAAATTAAACGAAGAAAATTGCGACAAGAGGAACAAATGGACAATAAAACATCATAGTTAATTCATAGAGTGTCGAAGCAATGCAGTATACAAGATGCCATGTTCTTGCAACAAGGTTAACATTTAGCAAACAAGTCAATGCGTGAATATAAGAGTTCGGGAGCATGCGCGTAATATAAGACATGGCACATGTTCTCATTTGGCCATTCACTGTCACTGAAATGGGTTTATTCCTTACTTTGACAAGACTAAAATTTTGCGTTGCCACAGAGACCAACGGTCCCGAAAAATCATGAACGCTTTTTCTATGTCAATGGAAGGTGATAATTGAATCAGCCAGCCTTCCATAACACTATCAGGTGCAGAAGTTTTATATCTCACAGGTAGTTTGCACGTTTCAGGAGCTACATAGTGATTTATAGAGTTTTGTCACTTTGAGCTTGCGTGATGGTTCTTGTCTTTGCTTTGCTTTTTTTCAGGTGTCATATATTCCGCTTCTTTTAAGAATAAACTTTAGTTGCGAGTCAGCGCTGTAGTTTGTCTTTTCTTTCCCGTTCTTATTTTCGCCGCGCTAATATTCGTTTAGCATAAAGGTGCACCAACTCGCCGAATCATCTCATTTGATAAAATTGTCCAGGTTTCATGTTTGCCTCGTGGTAACGGAAACGTTTAGCAACAAGATTAACGCACAAAAGAGTGAAGCGACTTTCAAATAAATATAATTTCATATCACTTTGTTTTATACTCAGCAAACAAGCGTCGACAATCTCAAGAATGCTATCCATCCAAAGCAGGTGAGAAGCCTGTACTTCCCATCATTCCCATGGCGATACACTCACTGCTGAAGGAGCCCACGTAGATACTAGCGCCAGATTCCCCTCTAGGTATTATTGTATGAAGCTCTATGGTGCAGCGCTTCGCCAGTCCTTTTCTCTTCGTTCGCTCTCTCTCCTCCCTGCACCCAACTCTCCCGTCCGCTCACTCGTACGTATATATAAACGGAATGGAGCGCGCACCTCACTCTCAACCGTTCACTGACTGATGAATGTATACATGAATGATTACGGTACAAATCATTACGCCGTGTTTTCACGGCACAGAAAATATTTTCGCATTTCCTCAGTATTTTTTTCGTGATGGTGGGGACAACTTGTTTCATCTATGTGCATATGTATGTATCTATCGAGCCCATTGCGTCTGCGTGTGCTCTTGATCCCTTCCCTAACTTGGCGTGAACCGAAATTCGTATGGGAGGTAAGATGGTTTGACGAAGATTACGCACTGATCAAAACATTATTCACGTCACAATTCCGTCGCGTAACTTATCAAACACTCTCTGCCAGCAGATGGTGGCGCACACCAGGGGGGGGGGCATGCGCTTTTGGTATTGGAATATGTACTCCATGTGATTAGGCATTCATATCTACCCAGGAACGGTTATAATACACATGGGTAATTTAACGTATAAGCGTTAGGATAAATCCCACATTGGCTGCATTGGCCTGAGGAATGCTAAGAATAAATACCAGGGTCTCATCAGGATTCAAACCCTATCATTTCTCGTGGTAATCAAGTGTTCTACCACAGGAGCACGCGAAGTTTCGGAACTACTTTTCAATTAAATCGCCATGTTCTTGAAACGTCAATTGTGGTTGCAGCGCTATCTACCCGATTTCATAAACATTAGATGCGTAGTCCTATGATAGATCTGTCACGTGGAGTTAACGTCAAGTTAGTTAAGTCTTATCCACTTAAGTACATTTATGTAGCACTGTTCAGGGCTGCCATCCTTGCATGCACGAGCGCTTCATATCAGCCCATCACTTCTGGTATTGCTAATACACTTGTTCCTGTTGGCAGCGTTGTACAAGTGCAAACTGCCCCACCGCGGTGGTCTAGTGGCTAAGCTACTCGGCTGCTGACCCGCAGGTCGCGGGTTCGAATCCCGGCTGCGGCGGCTGCATTTCCGATGGAGGCGGAAATGTCGTAGGCCCGTGTGCTCAGATTTGGGTGCACGTTAAAGAACCCCAGGTGGTCAAAATTTCCGGAGCCCTCCACTACGGCGTCTCTCATAATCAGATCGTGGTTTTGGGACGTTAAACCCCACAAATCAAATCAATCAAGTGCAAACTACTAGTTACATAAACATCTGCGACTGCTCAACATGTGTCCGGTAGTGTAAGTTCTGCTAGTATTGTTTCTAATAAAGCTGGCAGGCCTATATGTGCCACTGTTGAAAAGGAGACGAATATGAGCTTTGCGAAAATGTGGTGAAGTCGTCATGCGAGGACCCTGACGTCCTTGTGTGCCCTTAACTGCAGGTTTCGGTCACAGTACAGCGCAATAAGATGTTTGTGCATGCAACATTTGTACATATACCTAGCGTTATTCGAGAACATCTCATCCAATAAGAAAGCATACAACACGGTCACCTCCCCTCCGCAGGCATTGCATAACGTCAATTGCCAAGGTAAGTGGGATTCTCCGAATTTTTCTTTCTAGTTTTAAGCATTTTTACACTCGTTTTGGGTCTGTATTGAAAGCTGCGTGAATATGTGACTTCAGGCAGTGGATAGGCAAGCTGTGCTTATAAATAGCTATCTATGCACTTAGAACAAAACGCACATTCACAAGCTCCCATGAGAAGGACCATTACCTACTACCAATACTACTACCTACCATTACCTACTAGTAGTGTGCTACAACTTTACTGTAGTGCACAGAGCTAAAGTGCATGCAATGGCGCCGGCAGACCACCGATACGCTTGATAGCAAGACGTTTACGTCTACAGAGGCATTTGGGGGCAGTGGAGTACCAACACTCGAAAAAAATATCGAGTTAAAAGGGTGTATTTTTGTCCCACAACAATAATCGTCATCACGCGTCCTACAACAATGCAGTATAGATGATGATTATTGTTGTAGGACAAAAAGACACCCTTTTTACTCGCTCTTTTTTTAAAGTGAACTCTTTCGCGAGCGGAGGGGGGGGGGGGGGGCAAACCTACCCCACTTGTCAGCATATATACATTATATGGCTGACCTTTTGTATGGCGCTTCCAGTACGGCAAAACTAAAACATCTGAAAAGATTTCGTCACAATAATCGGCTCACAGTAGCTTCGACAGAGCAGGGATGGTGCTTTTCATTTCGATGAAAAAAAAACAATTTGCCCGAAGAAGCAAAAGCTCTGATTGGTTTATAAAACGATGGCTCGTTTCCATCCATAAAAAAGAATCCATAACAAAACTGTATACGCTTTCGCACGCTGTACTGTAGCCTGCTTTGCAATGCTAGAGTACAAGGCGCGAAAGCGTCGCATAGGCAGCCAGCAAGGCAAAGAGCCTTCGAGAAAAATCGTCACAGCAGAAATGTTTGAATATTTTTACTATATTCAAGCATTGCCTGGTAAAATTTTCATTTATTGTAACAATATAACTGAGCTATTGCTGTGAGGAAGGAAAATTTCGCCTTGGTTGTTTGTTTTCCCAGCGTTCAGCCGACAGTGACGATTGTCGAAAGGGGAGGGCTTCACCACCAATTTTTCTCAGTAGGGGGGCCTCTCGTTCCTCTTGCGCCCCCCCCCCCCTGGCTGATACGCCTATGTTTGGGAGTCAAATTCAAGCAGTATATTTGTTTGTCTGAACAAAAAACAACGTAGAGAGAGTTACAGTAATCTGGGTACCGCAGTCCACAATTTCCGAAAACAAAACCTAGCTCACTCACAAGTTGCCCATGTCAATCGCTATCAAATGGTGCCCACCGTTGTACCATTTCAAACCGTATACTCTTTGAACATTCCATGTTTGCATTGCTTTATCCCTTTGTGAGTTCGCCTATATTTTCCAAGACAAACGTAATTTATTTTTGCTTTTTCGAGCTTTTGAACACGCTAGAAATGATATGGAAAAGATTTGAGGTTGATAGCATGGTTAGTTTATTAGAAAAAAGTGGGACGTATATGTCCCACTGGCGCATTCGGTGGCTGTTGAAAAGTGGGACAACACTGTCCCATTGTCCCATTCAGGTGACTTCCCGATTTCACTTGCGTGCCTACTTAGAGTCAAAGGCACCAAAACAAGTGGGACAGAGGGGCACCTTGCAAGTGCCACATGTGAACTTTGTGCGGACCTCATTTCCAGTTTTTGAGCACCACCTGCACCTTCTCCGTGAGGCTCCTTTTTTCGGATAGTGGTCATTTCCGGTGAATCTGATTTCATCCGAGATTTCAACCATCTTCTGTACATTCTTCTGCCCTTGCTTGTTTTTTCGGAATGGCGCAGTTCTGGCGTAGTGCCTGAAAGTACGTCCATTCGTCAGTTGTCGTCCCAGCACAAGACGAAACCACAAGTAGCTTATGTCAGTATTGGCGCTGTGCTGTATGAACGCGTTGACAACAGAGGCGTCAAAGAGGAAATAAAAGATGCAGTACAAAGACTTCTTGGAACATCTGTCAGCAGTGTAGGAATTTCGCTTTTGGTCAAACCTGTTAACTGCTCCCATCCACAGGTTGTAGTCTGCCACGGCTTTGGGGCAAACCACAGCCACTGAAGAGCCATTGGTAAGCTTTCATGACACTTCCACAATTTCTGTCGGATCATGAAAGTTCGACAAAAGGTGGACATCTTCGGTGTCATGCCATTGATAAGCTGTGACCTGTCCTTTGGCGCGCCACAGGTACTCTCATTTCTTTAGCTTATTGCTTCGTTTGAGTTCCTCAGGCAAATCCTTCCTGTTTGTACGGACAGTAACTGCAGCATGGACGCCCCTCTCGGCGAGAGTTTTCATCAGCCTGGTGCACGTAAAGTAGTTATCAAAGAACAGCTGCGTTCCAGGCTTCACATTCTCTGAGAGGGAAAGCACGACATGCTCCCCAAGGCTTTGGTCGGCTGGTCATGATTCATTCTTTTCTTTATATACCTGAAATTGTAGTAAATAACCTGTCCTTGAGTCTGCCCTACACCAAACTTTATATCCACACTTTATGGGCTTCATTAGAGGGTACTGCTTCATGGAAGATCTTTCCTTTGAAAGGAATCATGCTCTCATCAATGGCCTGATGAGATAATGGCAAATACTCCTTCTGAAAGCTCCTGTTCAGCTTATCGATGAGGGGACGCAGTTTGCCAAGCCTATCGTAACCATCTTCCCCTTTTTTCTTTTCTTTGCTGTGGTCGTTCACACCGAGGGAGTTCATGATGTACTGTAAACGCTTGAACGACATCACTTTGTTCAAAGTTGAAAAGTGGATCGCGGCTCCAGTAATGGTGAAAGTGATGTCGTGGTGACACGCTCATCAGCTGAAGCAGTCCAAAATAGGCTCTAAGCTCATCTGCTGTGAGCACAGCCCACTTCGTCGTGTACCTTTGCGCACCAGCACGGTTAGTGTGCTCTAATATCATCTTGATCACTTCTTCGTGAAAATGCAACACGAAACAATCTACTGCGCGTGGCACTGCTTCTTTGGTGAACTCGGGGTCCCATAATTTTGGACTGCCGACCAAAATGCTTGGTTCACTTTCACCCCACTCTTCACCAATTTCTTCTTCAGCAGCATCTGCTTCGACATTGGGCTCCATTGAATCCTGGCTGGCTCTTTACCTGTTTATTGAAGTTCTTTGTCGGCGTCTCTTTAGTTTGCCTGTTGATGGCCCAGGTTCGTCTTCGTCGCCACTCGAGTCTCGTGGCGCGAGCTCTGGCACGAACTCATCATCACTGCTTTCAGCTTCATCCTCACTTGTGTATGATTAGTCGGGCAGACTGAAGAATAGCTCCAGTGTCTCCTCACGTAAAAATGAGTCCTCTGAAATTAATAAGCATGAGACATCTCTAAACAACAGGAGTTTGCGTGAGTTAGGCCTAGAAAAACGTCCCTGAACTTTTGGAGTATGCTGACATCGACTGCCGTAGCTCGCCTCCAAATACTTCGATTACAAAAATATTGGCACCAAAGCATGCCGCAAACACATATCTAGAAGGGCAAGAAAGGAAAATCTTACCATTCATCCTGAGCATTCGTAAATTCAGTCATACGGGAGCGAAAACTCGAAATACCGCGATCAAAACAAAACAGATTTCAAATGTTTGTGTATCTAGCGCCATATATGAAACTACTTCATAACTGCCATAGAAAATATTACCCACATCTGATAATAAATGGCAGCACAATCCTTTGGCGCCAAATTTGAAGAAAACGCTGGCTCAAATAAAACTGGTCAAAGAAAAAAGTGGGACGTTTCTGTCCCATTCTCCCTCAAAGGGTTATTCTTCAACACTCGTCAAGTTGAAGCGAGAAAGACAGCGTGAATAAGAAAGCAGTGTATTCTCGTAGTAACAACTGAGGTGTCAAAAACGCGAACAGATTACTCCAAAATTTAAATACCTGCAGAAAAAGAAACTTAGTTTCTATAAACAATAGCTTCTCTTTGCAAATATTGAATAACCATGAAGCGCTTTTCTTGCGCTAAGACAAAAATACCCCAGAGCAACGAATCATGTGATCCATGCATCCAGGCGGCATGTAATCAAGCACAGTCGGCAAATAAAATAATGCGGTGGAACGCTTATGTTTATGAATGGTTACGGTACAAGTATTATCCTCGTCATTATTTATGCTATAAAAATTACTACGCTGTGTACTCTGGCGCTAGAAATGTATTCGCCTTTCAAATAAAATAATTTTTTTCATTTCCAAGAAAAAAATGAAAGATAGGAGCTGTCACAAAAAGGTACTACAATGGGTAGCTTGGCGAGGCGACAGCCCTTCTTAGTAGGACAAGAGTAGGGAATGAGTATGACTAATAACAAGGTTAAACATATTGTAAGGTACGCAAGAGTTGTTGACACATATTAGCGAAAAACTGTAAAAATTGTTGGTACAAGAACAAAAAAAAAACCCAAGCGTGAAATGTTTTTTTCTAGTTGAGAAAAAAGTAAAATAAGGGTTCTAATAAAATAGGGTTGTGTAAATTAAGGGTTTTAATATTATGAATAACATTTCGACGCATTCACATACAATATTGCGGAGCCCTTTCATTGAAAACATTTCAATATTGACGCCATTTGTGGTTTTGGGACGTTGAACCCCACATATCCATCATCTATCTCTGCAACTGGTTTATCAGGGACTGTAGCTGGTAACAGACCATCTGCTTCACATAGTTGGTGCGACATCGTGCCACTAACCACTTCTCTGGGTTTCGGGTGTTTTATGTCAATATAATTGTTTTAAGGTTCACTAGGTTTTGTAAGGCATTATTTTGGCTTTTCTGTGCGTTGTTTATAGTAACGATAAATCCTACGTTCATATAGTGATGGAACTCGAATAGAGCGTAATTTGGCAAACAATTTAGCTGTGCGGGATAAATGAGGAACCTTGCACGTTAACAGAAGTTAAAAAAACACAGCGCTAAAAAGACGGGACAAGAAAGGACAACAGGACAGGGCGCTGACTAGCAACCAAATATGTTTATTTCTTCAGTCAGCATACATATATACCACCGCACTATCGCAAAAAACAGCCTACGCAGCGGCATGTGAGCCTGCGCAGAGGCATTCAAAAAAATTAGTTTGACAGAAATTTGACCTCCTTCGGAAGGAGGGAAATGGAAGGGAGGCTAACACATGCCTCACCACTGTTATGAATGTGAAAAGCTTCCGAAATGAGACGTGCACGTTCATCGTGGTAGTATGATAAGAAAATGGTATCTTTAAAAGATGGGTGGCAACCGCAGTTGTTACAGTGAAGGGAAAGCTGACTATCTGTAGCGCGATTATGAACTTTGTTTGAATGCTCACGCAAGCGGTCATTAGCACAACGGCCCGTTTGCCCTATATAACACCGACCACAGGAAAGAGGAATCTTGTAAACAACGCCATGACGACATTTCACAAACTTGTGCCTGTGCTTCTTAGTACATCCTTTTTTGTACGGTGCCTCACGATTAACATGCTGGCACAAGCTGCCTAGCTTATTTTGGGCAGAAAATAGCAGCTTAATGCCTGCCCTGGCGACAACTTTTTTTAGATTGTGCGCTACCTTGTGCACATAGGGGATAACTGCTACGCTTTTCAGCCAGCTTTTTTCGGACTGCACAGTGGCCAGGCGCTTGTCCTTACAGACTGCTACTAGGCTTTCAGCAATACTAGTCAAAAGCGTTGCAGGAAAACCTGCAAGCTTCAGGCGGTCAACTTGCGAAAAGAAACACTTTTCAACTTGGTGGTCACAGGACCTGTAGAGCGCCGCCTTCATGCAAGCTCTTGCAATGCCGCGTTTAACAATTTTTGAGTGCGCCGAAGAAAAGGGAAGAAGGGCCTTTTTTGACCTGGGTGCGTAACCCCAACACACGTGGCTGTTTGAGAACGACAGTTCTAAGTCTAAAAAGCGTAGTTTGTTATCTGAAGGATGCTCAGTCTTCAATTCAAAAGAACTTAATTCTGCGCGGAACACGTCAATTATTTTAGAAGCAGCAGGCTGCGCGTCAGGTGGGTTAGTGCGGTAAAAAATTAAAAATTTAAAAAATCATCCACGTAGCGCATCACTCTTACCGTGCTCGTCTGATCTAGCTTGCTCTCTAGATTGCGGTCATAGCTAGCCAATAAAGGTCACTCAGAATGGGGGCGATGCAAGACCCTATGCACACTCCTTTACGTTGTATAAAAAGCTTATCATCCAGGCAGATGAAGGTCGATTGCATATAAAACTTTAAAAGTGCTAAAAACCGATGGACAGTGATTCCACAAGCGTTTTGGAACTTAAGAACCCCGAATCTGTCTATGCAATAGCCTACTTCAGTACACACTTCTTCCTGAGGGAGCGAATAATATAAGTCCTTAATGTCTATGGAAAAAGCGCGCACACCTTCTGGACACTCATCCTGGAGATGGACACTCATCCTGTTTCTTTTCGCAAGTTGACCGCCTGAAGCTTGCAGGTTTTCCTGCAACGCTTTTGACTAGTATTGCTGAAAGCCTAGTAGCAGTCTGTAAGGACAAGCGCCTGGCCACTGTGCAGTCCGAAAAAAAGCTGGCTGAAAAGCGTAGCAGTTATCCCCTATGTGCACAAGGTAGCGCACAATCTAAAAAAAGTTGTCGCCAGGGCAGGCATTAAGCTGCTATTTTCTGCCCAAAATAAGCTAGGCAGCTTGTGCCAGCATGTTAATCGTGAGGCACCGTACAAAAAAGGATGTACTAAGAAGCACAGGCACAAGTTTGTGAAATGTCGTCATGGCGTTGTTTACAAGATTCCTCTTTCCTGTGGTCGGTGTTATATAGGGCAAACGGGCCGTTGTGCTAATGACCGCTTGCGTGAGCATTCAAACAAAGTTCATAATCGCGCTACAGATAGTCAGCTTTCCCTTCACTGTAACAACTGCGGTTGCCACCCATCTTTTAAAGATACCATTTTCTTATCATACTACCACGATGAACGTGCACGTCTCATTTCGGAAGCTTTTCACATTCATAACAGTGGTGAGGCATGTGTTAGCCTCCCTTCCATTTCCCTCCTTCCGAAGGAGGTCAAATTTCTGTCAAACTAATTTTTTGAATGCCTCTGCGCAGGCTCACATGCCGCTGCGTAGGCTGTTTTTTGCGATAGTGCGGTGGTATATATGTATGCTGACTGAAGAAATAAACATATTTGGTTGCTAGTCAGCGCCCTGTCCTGTTGTCCTTTCTTGTCCCGTCTTTTTAGCGCTGTTTTTTTAACTTCTGTGAACATGAACCAACCAGCCCAAATGCGTACGCTTCTTGCACGTTAGTCTAACATTTCGTTTTTGTAATAGAAATAATTTCATGACATTCGCATTTGTTGTTGTGCCCCACAGAAGAGCACCATAGTTGAGAGTAAAACCGAAAAGTGAGTTGTAGAGGAGTAGATTTACTTCAACCGGTAAAGTTGCACTGCTTCGATGCAAAGTCTTATATTACGAGAAAGTTTTTTTTAACCAGGAACTCAACGTGTGCCTCTCAAAATATGAGCCTAGTGTTTTGAAAGAGTGGACGTGTTCAACTGATGCACCATTAATAAAAAGCGGATGTGTGAGACATTCTTTATGACGAGGGTGGAACATCAAGGTTTTCGTTTTCGCGAAATTCAACCTCAGGTGATTATTTTCGCAACATTCAACTCCAAGTGATTATGTAGAGACCATTGCTGAATCAACTCAAGAGTGGCGCTGGCATGACCCACTAACTCACGAGCGGAGGGACCAGCGAAAAAAAAATGCTTTTATCTTCAGCGTAGATGACATAATTTACCGTGTGGTCAATACTGGCAATGTCAATATTGTACAAAATAAAAAAAGCGTGCTTAGGATGCTTCATTGAAGTACTCATAAGTCAACTTTTCTTGAGGAATTAACGTGTCCATTGATTTCTACATACTGTGAGTGGTGTTGTAGGTACGACGATATTAAGGAGTGGGCATTACCCCTGATACGATGGTTATGTAGAAGACCATCTACTAAACGAAAAAAGCTGGATCCATTTTACTTAAACTGACTCAATGTCACAAAGCCAAAGCTAGCCTGAAATCGAATCGTTTGCAAGCCCGTTATACTACTCATAATAAGCTTGCATTTTTCAGTGAAGAGAGCCATCGGTACTGACAACAAGTGGCATTTGAGTTGGATGTCGATTTTTTTAATTTTAAACATTTGTAGTTGCTTTGTGGGTAAAGGTTCTAAAAAGTAAATTTTTGTCAGCCTTTCAAGGATTTTTCTCAGAAGGCATTTCTTTACAGAGATGAGAAACGTGTTAAGCAGATAGCATGCCGTCTGGTAAAAGAGCTAAAAGAGCGTCTGACGTAGACGTGCCGTCGTCGCTGATTTAATTAAAGGACGAGAGATGGGACGTACAGGAAGCGAGCTGCCGAAGAAGAACAGCGACCGCGGTGCACAGCCAGCCAGAAGCGTAAGAGCGTTGCAGGCGCACACGACCCACCAGTGCTCGTCATCTTTTTCTCTAGCCGGCTTGCCGCCGCTAGCGCTATGCTACTATATGTCGCTGGAACTTACCTGCTATTTTTACAACAAACATGTCTGCATTCGCATGTTTCTTTTTTTTGTTTCTTTGACAAGCCTATGTAGGCTGGTAATTGAATGTATGGTTTTCATTGTGATGTCAAATGGAATAACAATAAATATAAATGCTTTAGAACACTGTGTGCTGTCGTTGCAAATTTTAAGGTTGACTACGCATAATTTGTTCCCATTTAACCATTGTTTTGGCCTGAACATCCTAAGCGTGGTCCCGTGACCACAAAATTTTTTGTATGAGAAAACTTTTGTTAAACTCTCACAGAAATACCTCCCAGCTTGAATTTTTCAGTAGAATCACGAGTGGTTGAAAATTGTGCTCGGACGTTCCATTTGCGATGGCCCACGCTTGACCTTCCCCGACTCTGCCACCATCGGGATGGCAGAGTTAGAAAAGTCACAACAGAGGCAATGAGAGTTTTGTGAGGGTGAGAATACAACACTCACTTTTTGTCGCCTAGCGTATTATGAAGTAGGAACAGCATGATATTCAACATGGAAACTTAATCAGAATCCTCGGCAGACATGAGAACCAGGGCGTTCGCGAAATCATCGAAGCCACTCATAATGCGCAACGAGGTTCATCGTGCCTAAGTATGACTTCTGTTTGTTTATCGACAAAAATAATGTATATATTTTTTTAATGGCGCGTGTAATCTTATAACGTTTTGAAAGATATCTTCTCCACTTTTTCTTTATATTTTCGTATTTTTGCGTATTTCCCTTCCTAACTAAATAAAAGTTCAGTTTAACGTCAGCGCGTCCCTGTGACGCTTCTTTTGCGTGTATCCGTGTAGAATATCGCGAGGTTCCTGCTCCATAATGCAAAGCCAACTAGCGCAAAGCTTCACTTTACTAAGCATAAGGTATAATTGTTACGTGAGCTAGCAAATACTTTGTGGAACATTGTGATTTATTGTGTGTTATATCGACATAGCTCTGAAAATCGTTCCTTCTATGCACGATAGGCGTTGGTCTGAAGTTTAAATATATGCAATGCTGTCCCATTCCACACACTTGTTCTTATCGTAGGTCATCGTCAGGTTTTATGGTAATTTAGGCGTTTTTTATACTGGGCTATTTTTGCGCCTTACCGCGATGCGGGATATGTGGCCATTCTCACCTAACATTAGGCAGTGTCATCTAGGACACTAACATGAAAAAGTGAAGTATATTGGCAGATAAAGTATTGTTTGAAAATTCCAATCTTGTTAACTTTACCATCACAAGTTCTTAATTACTAGAGCCAAGGAAGGTCAACAGACCTCAGCGCATGCATGTAAGTGCAATACTCGGGATTTGATTTGCCGATTTTTTTCCCGTGTTTTGGACAACCAGAGGGGCGTGATCCTATAAGAGAACAATTGAATAATCTTTCCTGGTTAAGAACAATGCAGTGTATATTAACCGGCGTCAACATTCATGATATCACATCGAGCTCGTGCTGCAAATTCGAAGTGCCGTTCGCAGGTCTGCTTTCTTACGCGTTTTTTTTTTTGCGAATACGTCGCTCTTTTTGAAGACAACAAAGAGGCATTTGGTATTATGAGTCGCGGAACTCGTCTGAGTCAACGGTACCAAGCTTTTTCGAAGGCATATCCCCATGAAGGTGAACTACATCTACACCAGCCAGGTGCCATGATATTCCACGTGTCATGGTCAGTGGCCGTACGTAAATAGTTTCACAAAATTTACCATAGCGGACTATGGCGCTGCGTTCGTTAAGTGATCAAGGGAACGATGACATAGACTTGCCTAGTTTTCGCACTTGCGAGCCTCGAATTGCACTTGGGCTTCACTTATTGCTTGGTTTCGGTTTTGTTTCGAAAGAAAGAACAAACCTTTTCGAACATTCTCACCCGATTCGAATTGATAAGCTTCAAAGAATACCCATGTCAAGCCCAACGGCTTGAAGTTTGTTTAGCTTTGTCTTTGTACGTGAACACAAAAAAAGCAAGAAATAAGTACTAAAATTGGACAATCACGTGAACTGCCTCTCATTCTCATGCTCACTGAAGCGCCGTGCGTTGCAGCTTCATAGACACTACAGCGCCAGAGTTCCCTCTAGATTATAAAGACAGTAGTCTTTCTTGGGGTACTTCGACGCAAAAAAATTTATCTGTCTGTCTGTCTGTCGGTCTGCCTGCCTGCCTGCCTGCCTGTCTGTCTGTCTATCTATCTATCTATCTATCTATCTATCTATCTATCTATCTATCTATCTATCTATCTATCTATCTATCTATCTATCTATCTATCTATCTATCTATCTATCTATCTATCTATCTATCTATCTGTCTGTCTGTCTGTCTGTCTGTCTGTCTGTCTGTCTGTCTGTCTGTCTGTCGGTCGGTCGGTCGGTCGGTCGGTCGGTCGGTCGGTCGGTCGGTCGGTCGGTCGGTCGGTCGGTCGGTCGGTCGGTCGGTCAGTCGGTCGGTCGGTCGGTCGGTCGGTCGGTCGGTCGGTCGGTCGGTCGGTCGGTCGGTCGGTCGGTCGGTCGGTCGGTCGGTCGGTGTGTCTGCCGGTCGGTCAGTCGGTCGGTCGGTTCATTTTTCTGTTTCTCCGCCGTACTAACAATACCCGAAACTGCAAAAATCTAACCCTATCCACCTTCAGTAGCAAACTCTATGACCGTACGCGGCTCAAAAAAAAAAGGGTTCCCCAGCAGCACCATAGCAGCTTCTCTTCTCGCACCTTGCGGTGTTGTGGACCTCAGGGTTGGCGAGGCTCCAGTATAGGTGAATATTATGACGCTTTAAAAGTAATTCACAACGTTTCCATGCCAGCAGATCACGAAGATTGATTCAAACCGGTCGTTGACAAATGGCTATTTTTAAACCAACATGACTCGCAATGGTATCTGTAGTAAAAAGTACAAACCTTTTTCGCTATACCTTACCTGAAGCCTTCTATGAACATGTTTTAGGGCGATCTAGTAAGAACACATGATTATACCACAGCCTTCTTTACCGCAGTTCCGTGACCTAAATGAGCCAAAGTTAGCACTTGTTTTGTTAGTTTTTGTTGTTGTTTTTGAGTAATGAGCGGACATACATACAGCCCAGCCCCCCCCATACGCGCGCGCGCGCACACACACACACACACACACACACACACACACACACACACACACACACACACACACACACACACACACACACACACACACACACACACACACACACACACACACACACACGTTGACTGGTTCTCTTTCTTTGTGCGTTAGCTTGCATGTTTTGCTTCTCCAAGCATAGTCATGAGAGCTTTGTTTTCCTACTCGAGCATCGGATAGCACCACAAATATGCCATAATCAGTGGTAATTGGTGAATATCGTGCAACATTGTTTAATACTGAAACCTGCACTTGTTCGGTGGATTCATGAGTGCCCGGCAGCATAGCTAAAGGCACGGGAGAATTCTGGCATGTTCATCAAAGGCACTATTCAGCACGACCAATAAGGTGCATTGCGTTTTCATGGTACGGCACGCTGAGCACATAATTTCGGGCAGCTGTTGACATAGAACAGTTTATCCGGTGACATATCCAGCCCCGCTATTGTTCTGTTCCTTGACGCTGGGACCAAGTATGCTAATGCAATATACGCAATCTTGTCACCCACGACGTGAGCCAGGTTCTCGTTGTCCAACGCGGCGCCCAATGCTTCTTGCTGGTAGGGACAGCTTAAAGTGAGGGTAACATTATATCACACATAGTTTGCAAAAAGGTTCATCTTAGTAATTTGAGAGAACGTAATGAACTACTCAACGTAATGCGTACGTTGAGTAGGTCGCCTATGTCAGTATCTGTTTTTTTTAAGGCCCGGCCACTAGGCCACTGATACACCTTCTCAGTGTTTTTTTGTAATGTACAATTTAATGATCATGTAATTAGTGCAGTATGAACCCTCTCATTACTCTCACGTATGCTTCTCTGCGTTGCATATTTGCCGAAGTAATGGCGGCACCTGCCATGCTTCAAATGGAGACACGGCTTTAGTTAAATGTGTGGGAGCTTGTCTATTATGAGTGTTGATATCAAAAGAGCAGACTGAACATTTTTCATGTCATTGCGTAAGTAAACCGCGCTTGCTATGTACTATAGTAAATGGACACAATGTTTTCATTTGCATTACATTTGCTGTAGTATGAATGTGTTCTCTCAGTGTGAAGACTCGGTAAAAATGAATGCAACAAATGACCGAAAACTTGGTGAACTAGCTATTTCAATAGGTCCATGTGCCAAGTTTCAACAGTGGAAAAAAAGATATCAGAACACTTCATCCACACGGATCAAAACACGCCAAAATTTTAGCAATATCAGTCACGATCGCAACTTCACCCGAAATTTTTCAGGGTGGTTTAGTGTATTGAAGACATAAAATTGCTAGAATAATCCGGAAAGGAAAACTTTTGGTCACATATGAGCCTTCTTAACTTCGCGGATCATTGTCTGAATTTCGTTTGCTGGGTAAAGCATTCTGATAGTGTCGTTTCTTGTTAAAATACAAAATTTTGTTTAGTCACAAATAAACAATTTCGCCTAAACTGTTCGAAGATGAATAATATTGTTGTATTTTTTCACTCATTTATACACCTAAAATTTGTATAGTTGTCTATGTTTGAATGTTATTTGCGATAATATTGCTTTCATTATGGATATGAGTAGAGAATTGTGATCTATAAGTAATGAATATTTGCTCATCAAGTAACTTGCGTTCGATATATGTCCACACCACTGGTGTTTCTTATAGTGCAATATTATTCAATATTATGAAAAAATGATCACTTTGCATCGCATTTACACGTACCCTACAACATATAGTGCTCTAAATAAACATTGTGATGCCTCAATTGAAAATAAAAAAATACCTCTACTCAATATATAGGTTTTTATCATTCCACACTATTTGCTTTAAAGAAGGAAATATTTATTGAAACTGCACGTTGATGGCGATTTCTGGAAGCACATACCACTAAAAGCTACCGTGATAATATTCATCTTTCTACAGCTTAGACAAAACGCCTTTGGATAATGCCTGAGGCGAAATTGTCACTGAAGCAAGAAACGACACCATCAGAGAAATTATTTGGCAAGGAATGCACAGGCGACAATTTGTAAAATTGTGAAGAACGCGAACAACTCATTGCTATTCAATATGTATACATGAAATACACTGCTTCCAATGCATGAAATACAGGATTTTTTTCACTACATCTGAGACGGTCACAGAAATTGCGGGGACGGTTGGCGTAGAACTACCACCAGAGAACTTTGTGTGGAATGTGTTATGCTAGGTAAGCAATAAACCGCGCGATTACAACTCTGACGAGAGCAGGTTTTTGTATTAAATGCGACGCATTTCTTAGTCGCACGAAGTCGCGCGTCGTGCATCGGCGGCGATGTCCACGCCCCCACTGCACTTGCTCACGCCTCGTGTATCGCACCGAGTGCTTGCGTATTGTGCTAACTGTTTGCTCCACCCCCATTTCTCACCTCGCAAGGCCGACGCAGACAGCGTCTGCTAGTTATAGCAACTGCGTGAGCTGCGCAACCATTCACTGGCCACCCCGCTTATGGATCGCACATCAGCGTTCCAACATTCGTTGAAGGCAACGCTTCTCCTTCATGGAATACTTAACAATATTAAAGGAGAAATAATAAACAAAGATTCTCAAACCATACCCAATTTTACAACATTCACGCGATACGCCCACCGCTCTGGGACGCAATTACTCGAGTTTTCCCCGTGGGAAGATGCGGGCGGCATTTTGTTTTGTTGGCCTCAGGCGCTGTCAGCAGTCTCGATGGGGGTGACAACAGAAGAAGCCCATTTTATCGTATGTGGAGCACGCGAAGAATGCCCTGGTCATCGAAATTTCCGCCCGACGACAGAACGGGGTGCATCAAAACTATAACATCATTCCGGCCTTTAAGTTTGTGCCCAACACTGAAGGCACTGATGATGTTCGTTCGCAACAGTGTTCCAAATCGTAATAGCTACTTTCCGTTCACATTGACTGGCGTGCCATGGTTTGATGCATTCAGGAACTTCCGGGAGAGGAGCGCGCCCGTTGCGGGTTTTATTAGTCCGCGATGAATTCGGCACCTCCTGCTGGACGTTATGAAGCTTACGGCAGAAAATACTGCATTAAGGGTACATACAGAGTGCTGTGGGTCCCACCTAAAATTTTCATTTGAATTACCCAAAGAATGCTGATGGTATGTACATGCGATGCTCAAGGACTTAATAAACTGGGAGTGCAGTTTTAAATAATCTCCTCCTATCGCGAAAAAAAGCAAAAAAAATGTATGACTTCCATAAAAATGAGTCAGGTTGTGCATGATCTGTTTATTTACCAAAACAAAAAGGAGACAATTACCATAACGACGGACCAACCATTGACGACTTCATGAGCTGAACAGCACATATATTCTCTTAATTTTTCAGACTTTTGCCCCGGCTTTCAGTTCGCAATGTTCATCGTTTCCGATAGAAATGTGGCAGCTGTGACTGCGCTGACCTTCCCTCTATCCTCCGTATATGAGTGTGCCACTTAATAGTAAAAATCATTATATATATATATATATATATATATATATATATATATATATATATATATATATATGTGTGTGTGTGTGTGTGTGTGTGTGTGTGTGTGTGTGTGTTAGTAGTACATGTGGTAAAGACTTAAACATGTTTTCAACTACTTACCCTTAGCCCTGATTTATGAGATCTCCCCAAACATTGTGCCCTCTTTGTGTATTACCTAACGAATTCTCTTTTATCCGGTGACTCGGAGCGTTGAAGCAGCGATCCCACGCCCTCCACATTGAATGCTTGCATAATCTCGTGGGTGACGATCTGCAATCAGAGAAACGTTTGAGAAGCAGGATGACAACATAAATAATGTGCCAATGCAATACGGTTAGCGTTGTCGGCTTCGGTAAAGTACGTTTGTTTGCACGCGAGTAAATTCATGTGCGTGCATAACGCTGCCATTCGTTTTCCGTTCGTGGAGAAGTTCGAGACGATTAATGGGCGTTTTAACACGAAAGTGTTTTGCGCTGAGGCCCAGAGCAGCTCCGCTGACGTATTTTTGTCACGGATATGATGTCATAAAATATATAATAATAAACTGCAAAGAAAAAAATACCGAGAAGGAAAAGTTCTTTGGCGGGGCTTTGAACCAGCGACCCCTTATTCCACAGCGCGCGGCTCCAACCACTAAAGCAAGTAATACACACTATCGAAACGTGCTAACGGCCACAATTTAAATACACCATATACCATTTACCAGTTCTTAGAGGTCCGAAACATCAGCGCGTTGTCATCATCTATAGCGCGATGGTGCGATGAGCTCGTTTTGGGTGCAGTTATTGTAGGTATATGCCAACTTAAACTAGCACAGTTGCGCATAGCTTTTCTATGCACCGGTCACGCTGTAACGTGGTCCAGAATGACGTCAAATAGTGAAATCCACACGGCGAAGCCAACATTACGTGTATGGCGGCGCGGTGCCCGCGTGTTCTGTGCCCGCCAGGGTTGCAAAGTTGCGCATACGTTTTCCATGCACCGCTCGCGCCTCACTTCGGCGAGCGCTGTCACGTGGCGCAAAATGACATGAAATGTTCCAATTACTACGGCAAAGTCAACTTCACGTGCACGACGACTTTCCGTCAGTCTTATCGAGACTGCCTTTAGCGGTCAGCGAGCATTTCAGCGTGCGCTTTCTTCATCGGCTCCACTGCTTGGGGAGGTGTGCAAAAGTATGTCGTATGGACGGTTGTGCGCGACAATGACTGGGTGTAGTGCACCTATAACTGCACGAACCGTACGGAAAAGGGGAAAGCGCCGTACCATGAGGCCGGACAGACGTGCGTCGGCGACTGAAATGGCTTCTCCGCATGGGCCGTGATCGGCCGGCTCCAAAAGGAACCAGATTATGCGAGGTACGTTCACATTGAATATACGTCAAGCAACTTGTATCACGTATATTGCCCCATATAAACGTTAGATTCATGCGAAACTGCTTTTATGCAGGACCACTTCACGCAAGTCAATTTGAGGGGCCTTGCGAGCGTGGTAGGAGAATTCTAAAGGTCAATGCAGTCCCGAATATCTTTTCTCTTGAGTTCTCACTGCACAGCTTCTTATTTTCGACGATAAATATGGGAAGAGAGAAGTTGTGGAGAACCTGCAGGCTCGCCTGACTGGAGAAACTGATGGCGGGCATGCACTTGTCTTTTACACTATCACTTTGCTATGATTGCTTTTATGATTTTCTTGCTTAAGTAGCAATCCACTCATATATGACGTGCAGCATTATGAACAGGCTCTCCAACAAACAAGTGTAACACAGCCTTGATATAGCTCTGTAAAGCACTGTTTGTAGAGAGATAATCAATCATGTAGAGAATTTGTGATTGTGCGATTTCAAAGTTTTCTGAGTGCGTGGATCATTGTGAACAGCTAGCATAACAACACAGAATGAAGAAAAATCGTGCTGCGCTCAGGAATTGGCGACCATAGCAATGATAGAAAAGCCCATTCATTGTAATTACTTGTTTAAAATTCGCGCAATTTCGCTTTCATGACTAGTATTTACAGAACGAAAATGAATAATGAGATGAAACTTAATCTTTTCTAACCACTGTTATTGCTGCAGCTACGTTTTAATGGTCATCAGCATCAATTCATTAGTTCTTCAACTGAATGGTAATGTTCCTGAATTTTTTTTCGTCACATAACGATCTTTCGCTTTAGCGTTGGTGCTTACATTTTCTCTTTTGATGTTTGGTTTTTGACAATTCTTCTTTTTTGCTGCTAAATTTTCACACCTTGACATTAGCTTAATATTAGAAATTCATTAGCTGCATGCAGCTAATATGCGCCACCACGGCATCCGCCACCGCTCATGACAACGACAACGAAGTGCGTGTGTGCCTAAAACTACCGCCAAGGTAATTGTTCTATTAATAACCATACTTGAAGCCTGCAAAAACAGCACACGGTTTAAGTTTTTGACTTTAGCCGGCACCGACCAGTGTAGTGGGCATTCATCTCACAATTGTTAGGAGACATTACGCGGACAGAAATCTTCTGCTTATAACTTTCTACCCACTTTCCAGAGAAATCACGGCAAGGCTAGACATTTCACGTAGTACGCTTTTTATTGCGACACAAAACAGGAGAGCAATGAAGGACGGTAGACAGTCTCTTTAAGAAAAGAGGCTTGCTTGCTTCTTCACATCCGAACTAGATCAGCGCGTACACCAGCATGGCTCCACAAGATCAGACTCTCCGCGATGCCAATGTGCACGAATTGCAAGGAAAGTGGTGATACACAACAGTATTAGCTTAAGTGTCCTGAGCTTATGAAGTAACTGCATTATTTATTTGAGGAACTGCCACATTTAGGCTCGCCACGCGACAGCGTAACTGATATTGTGCATCCGCGTGGTCACTGGATCTTCAGGAAGCAGTAGTCGCGAATTCTCTTGAAGTTTCTGAACGCTACAAGCCTCGCACGTGACTTTTGATGAGTGACAATAGTGTTGGGGTATGGTGCAGTGAGATACAGGTGGCAAAATGCTGCATTTGGGCTAGCACCGCTGCCATCGGCCTAAGCGGGGCTACGATGCACTACGTATAATTTTTCAAAGTCTGCCCATGCTTAAGTGAAAAAAATAAAGAAAAGGACATTACTCACCATTAGCAAATACTAAACCGGGCGGGGCTATTGCCTGCAAGGTATGTAAGGCTATATGCCACGCTAGATCCGCGGGCCACCTACAACATCCTAATCGTAATTCTGAATAATGATAATAATCAATCGCTTGGAGATCACACATACAAATTACGGCAACCTTATACAGCTTCGCATTCAAAACATGATAAAAATAATACAACCTTTCTACTGTGCCATACGAGTATTTTATGCTTTATTTGTCATATAGCTTAATGCAATCTGAAATACTAACGCCGAAACGTGGCGTATGGATGGTGTAAAGAAGGTAGAAACACATTCTTTGCTACCAAAAGGCGCACTTTTCCTGTGGATTCATGGGTGTTTTGGCAGCGCACCCGAAAGCACTAGAGAATTCCTTCATGTTCATCAGTGGTACAATGCAACTCAAGCGATGTGTTTCGTAGAGTGGAACTTCTGGGTTGTCTTCTGCACACATTTTCGCGCAGTAGTTGAAGAAGAAGAGCTGCTGCCCTGTCATCTTCAGGCCTGCGAGATATTGGTCCCTGTATCCACGCTCCAGATTATGGAAAGCGTCATACGCGGTCTTCGTGCCGACGAGATTGGCCAGGTTCTCACCGTCCACTTCTTCACTTAAGTTTCTTTTTTGGGCACTTAAGGACAGCTGAAAATAAACGCCAATATATTGGATACGTAGTATACACGTGCTCTTACCCTAAACAATTTTAAGGTTAAAATAAGTCCGTAAATGGTACCTTTGCAGGCAAGAGAGCTAAATTATGAATATTTTTATTTTACCGCACTGCTTTTGTTTTTGTACTTCCTGTTCACATGTACTTGATGTGCATAAGAACATAAT
>WOVY01007206.1:0-10000 GCA_013436015.1 Rhipicephalus annulatus
TTCATAGATCTACTTCTACTTAGCACAACATTACTAACAAAACGAGAAACATTTCATCTCTTATGCAAGTGGCATATCCTCAGTATAGTGCGGCAATAATTACTTCTAATAATATCCCCCGTACTTTCCTTGATATAGCTGTCTGCGAGTTCTCGTTAGTGTTTTTTCTAACATTTCGTGTGTGCAACAGGAGTGTGTGTGTGCGAAATCACCCGCGTGTATCGTTTCCCGGCTCGCCTACCTCACTAGAATAAGTGGTTCTTGGTTTTGTGCATAGCCTTTATGACGACCGCTTAGCAACGCTCGGTTACGACGCTTTTTTTTTTTTGCAGGCTGTCGCTTAATAAAAAAAACTACTTTTCCTCCTCCTTTCTCAATTGCTCAACTTTTCCTTCCACGCAGGAACTTTGACTACAATTTTCCTTCTCTCTAGTCTATTCGTTTTGCCTCCATACCAGCGGACGGTAGCAAGCAAGAAGTGTCCTTTTTTACGGTGAAACAGCCTGCTTTTCTAAACATTTGTATCTCTTCACAATCTCGTGATCAGCGCGATATTCCGAAAGTGCGCAACAAGTCTGGGTGAGACCAAACTGAACAACAGATTGTACATAGATTTTGGGACATCCAAGCCTTTGCTTCGTCGCCACCTTCATGCTCATCAATACCGTGTCTCTCCGTTCACCTCACCCCGCCCCTCTTTTGACCCCGAGTAGCAGGGGAGAAAATTTATTGATGCTGACTTCTCAGCTTTGCTGTACCGGTGAACATTTATCTCTCTCTCTCCATCTCTGTCTCCCTTCAGTAATAATCAAACACTACGCTATTCACATCAAAGCTGAGGCTCTGTAAACTGCAATGACGCCTGCGTCTACTTTCAACCCGACGATGCGGTCTCGCTGAAGTAGCCAAGAATCGGTTGTGGGTCAGCCTTAATCGCGAGAGGACAAGGGGAAAAAGGGCAGACGGTCACGCAATCAATTCCTTAGGCTGGCAAGTGCGAGACTTAGGCAAATGTATGCGGGAGCCAGTTCCGAAAACGCGTAAGCCTTCCGGGATGTTTATACGAAGCTCGGTGGGCAAGCATTCTTCTTCGGGCTAAGGAATTGTTTTGCCTTTTATAGCAGGCACACGGACAAAAGGCGGTGGAACGCCAGCGCGCATCCACACTTATGAACGCACACACACACACACACACCACACACACACACACACGTCCTTTGCGCGACACATGAACACGCACACATTCGCACTCGCAGTAGACGACGAGAAACTGCACGGAATAAGTTTCTGAAAATATGGCCTCATTACAATGAGAATCTCACAAGCCATCTTTTTAACTTTTCAGTCGACGTATTGATTCTCCCCCTCCTCTCCACAAGATACTTTCCTTCCTAACGAGGTTTCGTACTACCTTTGACCAAGCGATGAAGTGTATCACGTGCACACGTCACATCATAGTAATATCGTAAAGTAGTGGCGACATAACGATGTCATAATTTTGGGGATTTCAGGCATTTTGAAGACGTGGTATGACAGCATCATCACGTGACAGTTCCTCGCATCACTCAGCTTCATGCCGATGCCACGGTACGTGATACCGAACACTAGCGGCGCACACTTCTTTCTTTCGGATATTTATGTTAAAAGTACGTTGAATAAATACTCCGCAAAATCAACGTGTCGTAATTTGTAAAGCGGGTGCTTGTTTGATGCGGTTGATGAACTCTCGAGAAAAAATAAAAGCGGCGTTAATTCCCATATACTCTTCATTCTGCGAATTGTGTAATATCTTGTATCCACCCCAAGCTCCTCAACTATCACGTGATGTATAAAATGTGCGCACTTTTCGGCGTTCTTGAGTTAGGCTTAGTGCAAACAGCACAGTTAGCGCGCATGCGCACTGTGACATGTTGGAGCAGCGATGCCACTAGAGTCAAAGGTCAAGTGATGCGATTCAACGGAGGAAAGGTGTATGTGTAAAAAGAATGTTCCACACTCGCCGTCATGGCTACTGGTGGTGCTGACTGACGCTCTTGCGTTTAATAAGCATATACAACTTATAATGTGAAAGGGGAGAAAGCCACTGTGATAACTCAGTTAAGCAATCGTATGTGTTATTGAAGGGTCACATGTTCGTTCTCTACCCACGGGAAGTTGTCTTTTCTTCTACTGATTTTTATTCACATTTACAATGAGTACCCTTGCTTTCCTTACTACTTATATATATAAGGGAAAGAAGTGTACACCTAAGGGGTTCGCCTTCCCGTGTTTTGACACAATATAATGAGATCTAACAGACAGTAATGCCAAGGAATATATAGGGGAAGTTATCAAAACAAATGGAATGTAAATAAGAAGAAAGAAAAGTGGGTGAAAAAATAACCAGCCGTGAGCAGGAATGAAACCTACGACCTTCGAATAACGCGCTCGATACTCTAATCACTGAGCTATCACAGCGGCCGTCCCTCCACCCACTTTTTTGGGTTTATATGTGAATTTAGAAGTGGGAGTGTCAGTCAGCGCCCTCTGTAGCCAAGCGGCGAGTGTGAAACACTCTTTTATGGGCATGTGTGGTGTCACGTAGCACGTGAACTTATTACGAGCGGGCAGCTGACCAATAGTCCCTCGTATACAACCTAATGACACCAAGTCTGCCAGTACGAGACCCTCGGTAACGAATAAGGGAAAGAAGTGTACACCTAAGGGCTCGCCTTTCCGTGTTTTGACACAATATTAATGAGATCTAACAGACAGTAATGCCAAGGAGTGTATAGGGGAAGTTATTAGAACAAACGGAATGTAAATAAGAAGAAAGAAAAGTGGGTGAAAAAATAACCAGCTGTGAGCAGGAATCGAACCTACAACCTTCGAATAACGTGTTCGATGCTTTAACCACTGAGCCCGCTCGTAATAAGTTCACGTGCTACGTTACGCCACACATGCGTATAAAAGGGTGTTTCACACTCGCCGCTTGGCTTATAGATGGCGCTGACTGACACTCCTACTTCTAAATTAACATATAAACCCAAAAAAAGTGGATGGAGGAAAGGCCGCTGTGATAGCTCAGTGGTTAGAGAAGCGAACGCGTTATTCGAAGGTCGTAGGCTCGATTCCTGCTCACGGCTGGTTATTTCTTTACCCAGTTTGCTTTTGCTTTCTTCTTATTTACATTCCATTTGTTCTAATAACTTCCCCTATACATTTCTTGGCATTACTGTCTGTTAGATCTCATTATATATATATATATATATATATATATATATATATATATATATATATAGAGAGAGAGAGAGAGAGAGAGAGAAATGAGATGAGATGAGGAAGACGGCATCTATAGTCGCCGGAGAGCAAGTAAGAGCTCACAATAGAGAGAGCCATCTGCCCAGCGAAAATACGCGTGGGAGTGAGTGGTCTGGCTGGCCTGTTTTCGTTCACAGCCGGCTGAGCATTCAGGCAACGCGATATCAGAGAAATGCGCGTCTCCGTGGCGGCAAGGTCAGAGACCTCCGTGTGGGCGGCTGTTGCTCTGGGTATCGTTCTCGCATGACGGGGTCAAGACGCGTTTATATATAGATGAAGTACGACGACTGTCCCCAACATGAAAACTTGGCAGCGCAAAATAGGCGAAGCAAGTAAAAAGCGGGACACAAACATGCGCTGGCCGATACTTGGATTTAATCATAGAAGAAATACGAAAATAGAATGCTTTCTCGAAGTCCCAGGTCGCCTAAATTGGTGTCGTCATCAGGACGTCATCGCGAATGAATTGGATTGGATAAATTTTTAATGGGTCCTCCAAAACACAGATCACTGTGTCGCGAGCCACTCCCACGTGGGTGGGGACTGAGGTGCCGTGCTCCTCAGCCGCCTCGTGGGCTTGCTGGACAGCCCAGAGCTGATCTGCCAAGGACGAGCTGCGGATTGCCGATTTCATCCCATTGCTGCCTAGATAGTGCGCGACAATGTTCCTCGACTGATCTGTCTACCTCAGCTATCTTCTTCCTCAGTCTTCGGCCCGTGGGCTGACCCTTCCAACGGTTCAGTTTTGCCTCAAGAGTACGAGCGAGTGGGCTATTCATTCGTTCAACCGGAAAATCTGTGCCAGTGGTTAAGAAGACCGATTTGATGTCCTCTTCAATCTGTTCGACCCAATGCTCCAAGCCTGGTCTGTGGTCGTCTCTTTCCCATTTCATCCGTAACTTTCTGAACTTATCCCAGTCTGTGAAGTGGAATTCTCTCAGCATCTTACGTTCCACGGAGAAGTTAGTAAATGCAGTGGTCACTTCCGAGGTCTACAGCAAGGTTCATCCACTGGACCTTCTTGATGTTCTTTACAAATGTAAGGTCTGGGGTGGAGTCCCTGCAGCAGGATGTACCAAGCCTTGTTGGTAGGCTGGGGTACGTGATTAGGGCGAGATCAAGTTCACTGGCACTTTGCCAAAGTCAATTTTCTTTTTCAGTGTTGTAATTGTAAACCCATGTATGATGAGGGGTGTTTAACTCACCTGCTGGGACGAGTGGACATTCCCCGGCGATAGTAACAGCTTTCTTTCAAACTGTCTTGAAACCTTGCTTTTGTTCCTTTGGATTGCTATATATGTTAAGAATAAAAATGCTTTGACGGTTGCTGGTACCCGGCACGATCTCTACCATGACGTGTTCCAACCGGCCTACTTCTATCTTAAGGTCGTGGGTGACGCGCATTACTTTGTTGTATACGAAGGTACATACTCCCCTTCCTTCGGTATCCCCTGTTACAGGCCGGAATCCAGGCAGCGTTGCTTGCGGTGAAAGGGTCTGTTGTAATAATAAAATATGAGGCTTTTCTTGGCTGCTCCTGATATACTGCTGTAGAGTTGTGTTTTTTTTAAGGTAACCTCTACAGTTCCATTGCTAGATACAAAATGCTTCACGTAGCGCTGCCATCATGGTTATTACATGGGCGGCCAGAGCCTGATGCTGCACCTGTCGACAGGTTTGGTACCACTAGTATTGGTGGCCGAAGAGGTGAGTTTGGAGCATAAGGAGGCCTTGCTGTGTTCTGCAGATATGCTTCGACCTTTGTGATGCGCAAAGTCATATGCTCTTTCAGTGCCGCCACGCTTGATTGTAGCCTACCCATCTGCTCGCTAAGATTGGTGAACTCACGAGAAATCAGCGTATCAAAGACTTCTTTCATATCTGACATGGTCGTTTGGTTGGCTTCCACGTGTTCTGCCATTACTGCCTTTTTTTTGTGGTTCTCGAGTGCCCCACGTTTTCAGCTAGAGGGACGTCAATTGGCTGAGGCGTTAGCTGTGAAGACTGCGTGCTAGTTACCATAGTGAGAATATTTTTTATTTCCTTTACCTTTGCTGATAGCCTGTCATTCAATTTTAAGCCTCTCGTTTTCTTGCTCTAGCCATGCAATTTCCCATTCCATCATGCTCGGGCAGCTTACGTGCCATCACCTCTGCCGCACCGTTGCGCACTCGCTCAGCTCAGCTGCCTTTCGGTGCAACTGCAAGCGTCCTCCCCGGGTTGGATGTCGCGATCTCGAACTGGAAACCAGGCAGCAGGCCATTCGGTTGCCATCCAGGCTGCTCGAGACCCAGAGAGTGACCTTGAGAACTCGAGCGCTCCCGTGGTTGGGAGCGGGCCTTTGGTCTAGAACCTCTTCTCGAACGTGACCTCCCCCTGAAGTGGGGCCGCCTTTCCTGTTCTTGTGTAGTCTGGATGCTTTGTGTCCCAATGACTGTGATTAGCTGCTCCTCGTTGATGTCTGGACTCGATGTCATCGATGCGTCACGGGCTTCTGCGGCTGCTCGCGATTTTCGCCACGTCTGCGTCAGACGACGCATGGCACTAAGAACCTGTTGTTGCACTTTTTGTCTGCCGTGGGATGGTGACCGTCACACAGCCTGCCTCTTGGAATACACTGGTGCAGCTTATTTAGGTTCTTGATCTCGCAACCTCTGCAGATGGTTTCAGTTGGGTTCGGACAGACGTCAGACCAATGTCCCAGCTTTCCACAGACGCAACAAATGTCGATGTGTTTGCGGTAACGCGTTCACTGCAAAAGTGAAGGGCCATAGCTCACGAATCTCGGCACTTTGTGTTTTTCAAATGCTGTGACTTGGCCTCCAATTTCAATTTTCTTGACCTTGAGGAATCTTGAAGCTCTGTCCTGGTCCGAAGTGCTTGCCACCATAATGTTCTGCTGCAAGTTGGAACAGATGACGTCCTGCATGGCCACCTTCTCTTTGACACCGGCCGCCAGTACTATTGCACCTGCCACGGCTCCAGCGCCAATTCTCCAGATATCTAATCCTCCACTGGGTAATAGCCCCATTTTGCTAAAGTCCTTGGGTAGTGGCGGAATGCGTCCCGCTCACAAGATCGTGTGCTTTGTGTCATGTTTTCTGCGACTGGCTCGAGCGCCTCTCCCAACGCCAGCCTTGGTCGAGCCCATGGCCGTGGGACCGCTAACCTTGGCTAGCTATTCCTTGAGCGTCTCATTTCGGCTTCCTCCCAACCCATGTCTTCCGTGCAATCCTCCGGAGAGATGTTCTCTCCATCTACTTGATATTCTATTCTCCGTTTTCGCTCCTAGAACGCGCAGAGCATTGAGTTATGTTAGCGCTTGACCGGCGCATCGGCAGCAATCGCTTCCCTGGTTAGGCTTAAATCTTCCGATAGCGTTGCTGTGTAAAGTGTTCAAAAATGATTTAAAATTTCACTCACCGGCACAAAGGTGGTATATAATGATTTCTTGAGAACTTAGGCATACGATGTGACTGAAATCTTGGCGACAAATTCGTGGATTCCACAAGAATTCTCGAAAGCAGGAGCCAATCTTCTCGCATCCGCACTGGTCGGCACCTAGAGCGTCCCCTTCACGTCATCGTGACGATGTTATGAGAGCCACTTGGTGGAATGTGCGCTAATCTCAGAGGCTGTAATGCGATACCACGCTGGCTGCACAGAGCTGCGATGCCACAGATCTCAGAGGCAATGATGCGATACCCCGCTAGCTGCAATTGAAGGCCTTTGTTGCCACCGATCTCAGAGGCAGTGCTGCAATACCACGCCAGCTGCACAGAACTGCGATGCCACAGATCTCAGAGGCAGTACTGCAATACCACGACAGCTGCAAAGAGCAACAATGCCACCGATCTCGGAGGCAATGCTGCGCTACCCCATGAGCTACACAAAGCTGCTTTGCCACATATCTCATGGGCAGCGCTGAGATACCCCGCTAGCTGCACTGAGCTGCGATGCCACCAATTTCAGAGGCAGTGCTGCGATACCACGCTAGCTTCACAGAGCTGCGATGTCACTAATCTCAGAGGCTCAGAGTGATCTCAGAGTGATGTGATACCACGCTAGTTGCTTAGAGCTTCGATGCCGCTGATTTCGAGGGCAGGGCTGCGGTATTATGCCAGCTGTACAAAGCTTCAATGCCACTGATTTTGAAGGCAGTGCTGCGATACCACGCTAGCTGCACAGAGCTGCGATGCTACGTATCTCAGAGGCAGAGCTGCGCTACCACGCTAGCTGCCCAAAGCTGTGATGCCACCGATCTCGGAGCCAGTGCGACACCCCGTGAGGTGCAGGAAGCTTGCGTGGAGGACGGGAGGTTCAACCCAATCTATTGAAACATGAAGAACAAGCACAATGAACCCTGTATTCGCAACATATTACACCAACATTTTACAATATTCATTTGCAGCTCACTCGAAGTTAACAAGACTCACCACGTTGTTGAATTTCACACCCAACGCGAGACAGCAATAGCTTCACAGAGTATTGCGTGACTGCGATTTCCTAAACAAGATGGTGACATGGTGAAAAAGAAACGAAAAAGTGGGGAAAAAATAACCGCGAACAAGAAAGTATGAAAATATATTCACAAACAGCAATATACACTGACGTACAGCGGGGGTCAAAAGTACCCAGGCCTCTAGTGGGCGTAGTCACGCTGATGAAGACGACGATGGTGATCTACATGTAATTTGCAATGGTACACCGAGATGAAGTGCAGGAGCATGAACGTCTAGGTATTTGCGTTAGAAAAAGCAACTATAAAAAAGAACAGTCAGTCAGTCGCAGTCAGTCAGTCAGTCAGTCAGTCAGTCAGTCAGTCAGTCAGTCAGTCAGTCAGTCAGTCAGTCAGTCAGTCAGTCAGTCACAGTCAGTCACACTCAGTCACAGTCAGTCACAGTCAGTCAGTCAGTCACAGTCGGTCACAGTCAGTCACAGTCAGTCAGTCACAGTCAGTCAGTCAGTCACAGTCATTGACAGTCAGTCACAGTGATTAACAGTCAATCACAATCATTGTCAGTCAGTCAATCACAGTCATTGTCAGTCAGTCAGTCAGTCAGTCAGTCAGTCAGTCAGTCAGTCAGTCAGTCAGTCAGTCAGTCAGTCAGTCAGTCAGTCAGTCAGCTACGGTTGATCGTTGTAGCGGTTACGGTGCTTCGCTGTTGACCCGAAGGTTTTGGGTTCGATCCCACCCATGGCAATTGCACTTCGATGCATTGTACTGATGTACTGTGCAATGTCAGTGAACGTTAAAGAACACCAGAAGATGCTCGAAATTTTCGGAGCTCTCCACTACGGCGTCTCTCATAATCCTATCGCAGTTCGGGACGTACAACCACACACACTAATATTATTCTACCACTGGTGATGATGAACACAAGCAAGGAGTGATTTCTGTTTTCATTTTGTAATATTCAGGCCTTGTTCACATTTTCCCCTTAACCTGATTCTCCATCCCTGTTTCCTTTATATCTTAGGCTCTTATACACCAGCCTTTGCACCTGGTGGGATGACACTTTTTAAACATGCGCCACGTTCCGTAATCGTGACGACACACAGCAAGCGATGGATTTTTTCCCCTGTATAAGGTCAACAAACAGGACGCAGCTGGGGCTTGGCTGGAGCTTGCTCGGCCTGCACGATATCCTACGCTTGACTTGACTCTGTTCCGAGAGTTCCTTGGTAAGATCATCAGCAACCACACGTGCGCCTTCTCATAACATTTTTTGTTTTGTTTCACAAGCGCTACTTCCCTATTCCTGTGACCTTACCTCCCACATCTTTCTTACGTATGCTGCACTGTTCATGCTTACGTAAGGAGATGCTTGATAGCCTGCCTTGTGAAGTAACGTGCTTGTTTGTCATTTCTTTGTCTGTTTGCTTCTTCGTTTATTACTTTGTTTCCGGGACTCCAACTTTATATCCTTACAAGATGGCGAGGCTGAGTATTTCCCCTAGAGGCACGAAAAATGTGAAAGGCCACTTCGGTCCGCTGCTCAATATTTTGCCGCCTGACCTTTCGCCGGCGTATCGGACCGCTTTTCTTTTGTGCGTATTTTGTACCACGTCTTTAGGCCATTATATTTTGTCCTGGCAAAAGGAACTTCTCTGTCGGCTACGTCTGGGAAGAGCACTTACAATATTTCTATGAAAATATTCACACCGGCCTACGCGTTTGCCTGATACCAGAGACACCAGGACCCTTTCCTTGCGATCATGGTCGAAATGTATTGAATTTATCGATCGCGATCAACAAAGATCACTGCTACACGATTCAAAATTATCTGGATGAAGTTTGGCACAGACGCCAGTCATACCACGATCTGAAAGCCAGACCTCGATGCGCAGATCACGGTCGTTTGATCGCAATCAGAAGTGACCACGTTGCAGCATCTTATCTGGATCAGACCTATAGTCCTGATTGGGCCTGATAAGGTCCAGTCAGGGTTATAGAATTATATGATTATAGATAGTTGCATTTTATCTGGGCCACTCAGGTTTATAGTCCACTTATGGGTCCGGGACTAAAGGTTACAGGATTGCAGGATATATTTCATCAGGATTATAGAATCAGGTCAAGGCTTGCGCTTTTCGCTACTTTTTCTTTGTTCGCACTATCACTATCTAAGAGTGGAACACTTTCCCACCGGAAATTGTCTATATTTTTTCAAATCACAATTTTTTCTAATGCTTTACG
>WOVY01007206.1:12500-49240 GCA_013436015.1 Rhipicephalus annulatus
ACGCCGATTTGCTACACGGGTAAAGTGGTTTTTGGACATTGAAACACACGGAAGCGACCACATCCCCACTTACCTGAAGATCAAAGGTATTTCAAACACGTACTCCTCTACCACAACACAAAGAATAGATTGGAGTGTGTTCAAGACTCAACTTGAGGATGCTTGTGAAGAAGGCCTGTCCAATGGTCTTCAGCAAGCTATTAAGGAAACTGCACATGCGACTACGCGCACAATAATACGCTCTTCGAAGTACTCTGAATATGACCTCGAGCTGGAGCGACTTCGTGCGATACGCCGTCGTGCCGAAAGACGATACCGACGCACCAATTCCACAGACGATCTACGGACAGCCCGGCGCATCCAAAAGAAGATACAACGGCGCCTTGACAAATTAGACACCCAAAGATGGAGGAAATTTTGTGCGTCGCTAGATCCTCATAAACCACTGTCTCAGATATGGAGAATTGTGCGAGGCCTACGTTCTGTTCCTGAGCAGCGTTTTCCCTTCAAAGCCCTTGCACTTTTTCATCGCCGGCATGAAATTGAGGTAGCAGAAGATTTCTGCGCTATGACCGTGGGCCAGACAGCGTACACAAGCCTACATACAGTGAATCAAATCCCTCACTCACGGGACCCACGCATGGATCTACCGTTTACATCACAGGAGCTCGATGCGGCGCTCTTCTTATGTAATAAGTCGTCGTCAACTGGCCCGGATGACATCTCATACAAGATGCTGTGCAACCTTGGTAAACGGGCTCGAGAAGCACTCCTTAACATCTTCAACGATTCCTGGCAAGCTGGCGTCGTTCCGCAAGATTGGAAGATTAGCCGCTTGGTACCGATCCTTAAGCCTGGCAAATCTCCCCTGGACATTGCCTCTTACCGACCGATCGCACTCTCAAGTTGCGTAGGAAAGGTAATGGAGAGAATGATCTTGGCCAGGCTTGAATGGTACCTGGAATACTATGAGATATATCCGAACGCCATGGCTGGTTTTCGCCGTCACCGATGTTCGATCGACAATGTTATAGATCTCGTCACATATGTCCAGCAACAAAAGGCAGGTAAACGACTATCTGCAGCCATGTTTCTTGACGTAAAAGGAGCATACGACAACGTTCTACATGACGCCATCCTCGAAGCCATTGAGTCTGTGGGCCTAGGCGGGCAACTGTATTGTTGGACACGCAGCTATTTACAAGGGCGGACCTTGTTTGTGAACACTGCAGATGGTCCAACTTCCCAACACCCAACGCATCGTGGAGTCCCGCAAGGTGGCGTCTTGAGTCCAACCCTCTTCAACCTCGTTCTCATTGGTCTTGTAGAACGATTACCAAGTGTGGTCAAGTTATCCGTGTACGCTGACGACATCTGCGTCTGGACATCTGGTGTGACAAGGCCTCAGGTACGCGCAAGACTTCAGAAAGCTGTGACGTTGGTATCATTGTACCTCAAGGACCAGGGTCTGAAAATCTCGCCAGCGAAATGTGCATTGATTGCTTTTAGTCGAAAGCCAATGAGACCATACGCTATATCAATCGATGGCCAAGTCATACCGTATGTCAAGACGCACAGATTTCTAGGCGTATTCATTGATAGAGACCTCTGCTGGGGCCCACATGTGGCCCACTTGAAGAAGAGGCTGACAGAAATTGCTAACTTATTCAAGTATCTCGGAGGAAAAACCTGGGGGACTTCAGTACATGCAATGATGCAATTGTACAAGACGCTTTTTCTTGGCTATTTGCGCTACAGTTTGCCTGTGTTGACCAACACCTGTAGAACCAACATTCGGACTCTCGAAAGCATCCAGGCCATGGCTCTGCGAGTTTGTCTGGGGCTACCGCGATGTTCATCATCAGCTGAGACAATCGAGATCGCTAATGACTACCCGCTGAAGACGCATATCATGATGGAAGTGCTCAGAGCACACGTGAGGCATCTTACTCGTGCCCCTGCCCATCATCTAGCTTCACTGCCAGAAGCCCGACCTCGTGCCTCATTCTGCCAGACAGTCTTGTCATATCGCACACACATTCCTGCGGGATATAAAACTCCATCGAGGATTTCAACTCCCCCATGGAGTATGACCTGTGCACATGTTGAACTCACGGTTCCAGGCATAGGGTCAAAAGCCCGGCTCTCGTCTCCAGCGCTAAAGCAGCTTTCTCTTCTCTTGTTATATGAGAAATACAGCGACCATACTCATCTGTATACTGACGCTTCAACTAAAGTGGATGGGTCTGCAGGGTCGGTGATCTTTCCTGCAACAGCGACAACGGTGAAGTTTCGTTTATCCCACCAGACATCATCGACAGCTGCGGAACTTGCTGCTCTACGTAGCGCAATTGAAGTCATTAAACACCAAGAAGCCAAGAAATGGAGCGTGTTCACGGACTCTAAGGCAGCACTACAGTGTTTGAAATTCGCCTTACGCCGGGGACCTCATGAACAACTAGTGCTGGAAATTAGAGAGCTGCTTCACCACCTCTTCGACGAAGGACACAGAATCACGTTTCAGTGGATTCCAAGTCACTGCGGCATATTGGGCAACGAACATGCCGATGCAGCTGCCCGATCAGCACACGAAAGTGGTGAAGAAAAATCTATACCATTTTCAAGGACTGATGCTGCAATGACCTTCCGAAAAATCGCTATTGCAGAATTAAAATCCCTGTGGAACACCGAGTGCTTACGGCACACGCGACTGCGTAGACTGGACACGTCTCGTCGACTCCGGCCTCCGTCTGGACTCTCCCGACTCGAGACAACGGTGCTTTGCCGACTATGGCTTGGTGTCGCCTTCACGAAAGCTTTCGCCTTCCGAATCGGCATGGAAGACAGTGCTGCTTGCGGTCATTGCGGCAGCGATGAAACTATAGAGCACGTTTCTCTGTCACTGCCCTCGTTACAGCGTGCAAAGACGGCTACTAGCTGCTGCGTTAGCTCGCCTTGACGACAGACCTTTGTCTGAACAATCAGTGCTGGAAAGACGACATGATTTGTGTGCTCATAGAAAATCAGTGAAGGCCCTACTGAACTTTTTGCGTGGCAGCGGCCTATTGTATAGACTGTAGCACCCCAGCTCCCCCCCCTTCCCCCTTTTTTTTATTTATTTCTCGCGCGCGTCTATTTCCCTCTTCGCTTTCTTTCCAATCTTTCTTCCCCATTCCCCCTTCCCCTAGTGCAGGGTAGCAAACCGGATGCTCCATTTTCTGGTTAACCTCCCTGCCTTTCCCTCATTTTATTCTCTCTCTCTTGGCACGATGCCTCTTCCTAAAATAGTGCCAGGATATGTGGATCATGAAGGAACGCGAGCTTCGCGCGATCGTCTTCATTTATTATAGAAATGCTCGCTTTGCGACTTAAGTTGATTTCTCGCGACGCTTCAGGAAAAAAAAAATGCTTCGTGCTCGTGTTTTTACCTTCCATTGTGGTGTAACCTGAAGCGCTAGTTGTGTGGAATGCCTATTTATAATTTTTGTTGCATCGTGTGCATGCGCCAAAAAAAAAAAAAAAACGTTACTGTATAACTTTTTGCCTCCATCCTCCTTCTCTTTTTCCTTTTTCCCCCAGCGAAGCATCTGCAGACTTTGGCGGTGAAAATAAACTTACGGACGTGAGACTGAGTGTTCGGCACTACTTCATTGGCTTCAGTCGAGTTTCGCCATGCGGCGTCCTGGTTCATTCAGGCCTCCGTGCCTAGAATCAACATTGAACGAAGGTATCAAGGTGAAAGCCCCAGATGCCTCATCAAACGTGAAAATCGGTGTTCCGTGTGGGCGGCGTCGGGAGTAGGAGTGACACACACACAAAAATCAAGTTCTTGTGATGACGTCACGACATGACACCACGATGGCGTCACAGATTGACAAATTTTTTGACATCGTCGTGGCGTGAGCCCATGACCTACACTGACGAGCATGATGAGCGTAATAGGGAGGAGGACATTGCCTGTAAAGCTAGCTTTTCTGCATAAAGAACCATTGTATGAGAAAGCCAACTTTCAACAATGCCGAATAATGCAGATTTTAGCTTTATTAGGTGAAGCGAAATTTCAACAGGGCGGGAGACGTTACTATGTACGTGGCCAATGCGCTCATTTCTTTCTTTCTTTCTCTCATCTTTCTCTCTTTCTTTTTTCTCTCTCTCTCTTTTCTTTCTTTATTTCTCTTTCTCTCTTTTTCCCTCTCTTTCATTTTTTCTCTCTTTCTCTCTGTCTTCCTTTCTCTCTTTCCTTTTTCCTTTCTTTCGTTCGTTTTTTCTTTCGTTCCTTCGTTTGTTCTTTCGTTCTTTCGTTCGTTCTATCGTTCTTTCGTTCATTCTATCGTTCTTACGTTCCTTCTATCGTTCGTTCTATCGTTCTTTCATTCCTGCTATTGTTCGTTCTATCGTTCTTTCGTTCCTTCTATCGTTCGTTCTATCGCTCTTTCGTTCTTTCTATCATTCGTTCTATCGTTCTATCGTTCTTTCTATCGTTCTTTCTATCGTTCTTTCGTTCGTTCGTTCTTTCTTTCGTTTTTTTGTTTTTTCTTTCATTCTATCGTTCGTTCTATCGTTCTTTCATTTGTTCTTTCGTTCTTTTTTTTCAAAGGGGGCATTGCTTTGTGCAATGCTTCCTTTTACTGTTTGATTCCTCCATACCGGTTCGTTGGACGTTCATGCACGTGCTTATAACTCAACTGTTTTGCAGGTGAGTAGCATGGTGATTCGTTCATATGCAGATATACCACGAAATGCGCCAAAGCCAAACAACAAATAGCATTAATAAAGAGATCCACGTGCCATATACAGAACAGTAGATTTGCGATGGGTCCATGATCTGGACAACACCAATTGTTGGAAATTGTCACAAAACAATAACGCATTCCTACCAGTGCATGTTCGGGGGCGGCATTTTCTTTAATTTTCTCCTAGTAGTTTTATGGCTGATTTCCTAACATTTGTAGATCATTTTTTTGTCACAAGCAGGAGTGGGACGGCTCAGTGCTCTCCCATAGTTGTACATTTTTTCTAAACACAAGCAAGTGTCAAGTGTTTGTCAAGTGCAAGTGTTTTTGTTGTCTGGTCCAAAGTTGTCAGCAAGGGACGGCTTACTGCTCTCCTATAGTTGAGTACGAAGTACTCAAAATAGTTAAACATTTTTTTTTCTAAACGCAAGTGTCATGGATTATATGCCGTAGGTGGCGATTTCAACATAGATGTCTCGAAGAGCTCAGCCACAAGTACTGAATTTTTATCCGTGCGTGAGTGCAACTCCTTTAAAAATGTTATTACTATGCCTACGCGTATTACTGAATCTACAGTGTCATTGCTAGACATGTTTGTTACAAATTTTACCGCAGAAGAAACAATTTCCGGGGTTATCAGTTGTGACATAAGTGATCACTTGCTATATTCATTTTTTCTAAAAAATGCGTACAAATTTGGCGTATGTAAAACCGGAAAAATTCATGTACCGTTCAATAACACCAAACACATTGGAGCACCTTAGGTGCCACATCATGAAGACACATTTGAATATTATAATGGCTGATGAAGATGCAAACAACTCATATAACAACTCTATTGCAACATTCAAGGAACTTTACTTCGAATTCCTTCAACCAAAGGAACAAACAGGATTTCGAACAGGCTACTATACAATCGACCACATTCATACTATCAATCAGGTAATAGAGAAATGCTAGAATATAACCAACCACTATACATAGCAATCATAGATTATGAGAACGCGTTTGATTCAGTAGAAATATCAGCCGTCATGCAGACACTGCGGAATCAGGGCATCAATGAAGTATATATAAACATCCTGGAAGAAATCTACAGGGGATCAACTGCTACCATAGTGCTTCATAAAGAAAGCAACAGAATACCAGTCAAGAAGGGTGCAAGGCAGGGGGACACAATCTCCCCACTGCTATTTACCGCGTGCTTACAGGAGGTTTTCAGAAGCCTAGAATGGGGACAGTTAGGGATAAGAGTTAATGGAGAATACCTTAGTAATCTGAGCTTCGCCGATGACATTGCATTGCTGAGTAACTCAGGGGACGAATTGCAACTCATGATTATGGAGTTACACAAGGAGAGCAGAAAGGTGGGTCTTAAAATTAATCTGCAGAAAACGAAAGTAATGTGCAACAACCCCGGAAAGGAGCAGCGCTTCGAGATAGGTAACAGTGCACTTTAAGTCGTAAAAGACTATGTCTACTTAGGGCAGGTAACAACTGCGGAGCCGGACCACGAGATTGAAGTAACTAGAAGAATAAGAATGGGGTGGAGCACATTTGGCAAGCACTCTCAGATTATGACAGGTTGATTGGCACTATCCCTTAAGAGAAAGGTATATAACAGCTGTATCTTGCCGGTACTTAGCTACGGAGCAGAAACCTGGAGACTTACAAAGAGGGTTCAGCTTAACTTGAGGACGACGCAGCGAGCAATGGAAAGAAAAATGGTAGGTGTAACTTTAAGAGACAAGAAGAGAGCAGAGTGGATTAGGAAACAAACGGAGGTTAAGGATATCATAGTTGAAATCAAAAAGAGAAAATGGACATGGGCCGGGCATGTACCGCGGAGACAGGATAACCGCTGGTCATTAAGGGTAACTAACCGGATTCCCAGGGAAGGCAAGCGAGTTAGGGGGAGACAGAAGGTTAGTTGGGCAGATGATATTAAGAAGTTTGCGGGTATAAATTGGCAGCAGCAAGCACAGGACCGGGTTAACTGGCGGAACGTGGGAGAGGCGTTTGTCCTGCAGTGGACGTAGTCAGATTGATGATGATGACGATGATGATGATGATGATTATGATGATGATGATGATGATGACTTCGAATCATTTCCTCTCAAGGCACATCACAGGTCGAGCAAATTGTGGAAGCCATGGATAACAAACTACCTTAAGCGTCAGATAAACCATAAAAATAAACTTTACCAGCAGTTCGTCAAAACACGTAATGTGGTTGGGTTGAATACAAGGCTTTTAAAAATCCCTTGATAAAAGAAAAAGAAAGGGCGAAAAGAGGCTACTACGGTCGTATTTTTGACCCGAAACGTCCAGAGCAACGTAACGCCATGTGGAAAAAGTAAATGAAGTATTGAACAGAGGAGCCCCTGCCACGAAAATAGATAATCTTGGAATAGATGGAAGGATATTAAATGGCATCGACCTTGCTGAAAAGTTTAATGACTTTTTTGTGAAAATAGGAAATGCCAGCCAGAGCGCGCAAACAACAACTGACATTACCCTCTTATCAAACCCATTTTTCCTTAAACCGGCTTTTACATATGAAGTAATTATCCTATTCGGTAAAATAAAAAAATAGTCGGAGCTGTGATCGTGACGGCATACAAATGCTACCAATAAAGTATGTATTAGACCTCATAGCGGAAGTGCTAGCACATATGTACAACTTAGTGTTATCAACAGGTATTTTCCCAACCAACATGCAACTAGCGAAAGTTACTGTAATATATAAGCCCGGAGATAAAAACAACTTAAGCAATTATCGCCCAATATCTATACTACCAGTTTTCGCGAAATGCCTTGAAAAAATAATAAACGATAGAATTGACAGTGTCTCGAGAAATCACAATTTAATAACCGAATGCCAATATGGTTTCAGAAAGAAACGTTCAACAGAAAGTGTCTTATTAGCACAAAAAGAAATCATACTTTGCAATATCCAAAAGAGACTTCTAACACTTGCATTGTACTTGGACTTTAGTAAAGCCTTTGATCGTGTATCTCATGAACTGTTACTAAAAAAAACTGGAATTCTCTGGATTTAGAGAAATACCACTTAAACTTATGCAGTCATATCTGAGTGCGCGGTCTCAGTATGTTGAAATAAATGGCTTCAAATCGCGCACACAACCAACTAAAACCAGGGTACCACAAGGTAGTATTCTGGGGCCTGTATTGTTTTTACACTACATAAATGATATAATCAGAATTGGTGAAAATTGTAACTTCATCATATATACTGATGACTGCACGTTATTTTTTACAGGAAAGATTTCAGTACTCTCGAGGCTTTAGCGGCCAACACATGTTATCAGCTTCGTGATTGGCCTACCAAAAACAACTTAATGTTAAATGAATCAAAAACAAAATGTGTCCTTTTGCGAGCTTTCGGCATATCCCTGCATGTACAAAATTATGTTACCCTAGGCCCCTACAAAATTGCAGTGACCAAATCAATTAAGACGCTTGGAGTAGTTTTTAATGAACGTATGTCCTGGAATGAGCATATAGACCATATTAGTTTAAAGTTGAGACGCGCACGTGGTTGGCACTTGAAATCGTTGTCGACGTCTTTTGCCCGTTACTTTAAAGCGACTCTTATATCAGGCTGTTTTCCTTGCCCACTTGAACTACTGCGCTTTAGTCTGGACAAAAACTACGTCAACAAATTTAAGTAGGCTAAAATACTTCAGAAAAGAGCGATCAGGGCCATAGAAAACATACCATGCCTTGAACACGCAGGACAACTCTTTGTTAAACATAAAATTGTTAAGGCAATTGACATATACAAATTCAGGTTGTTACAATCCTATACTAGCGCAAACAGAGGAACACTCGACGCGTTTCTGACACTTGCAAATCTTGAACATACACAAACCATTTACTTCCATCGATATAAATACCCGTGGAAAATTCCGTTATCTCGCACCAATTACGGCACCCAAAGGCTTATCCACATGCTACCTACTATACTCAACTCATACGAGCAGAAAGGCATAAAAATTGACACGTCAAACATTATCGATGTGCAAACACTATTCTTGTAGATATGTATTGTTTACATAGGTCACTCTGTGTTGCTTTGCATCATTTTTGTGTACCTCTATTTTTTAATTATTTCTTTTGTGTAACCTCATTGTGCACCTTTCTTATGTATGGAAGCGATGATACATACTCTGCGAATTACTGTGCTCATGAGTTTATGAAATATTTCTTTTTGTTTGTATACCTTGGCCTGTCATTTACTTAGCATTCTGCTTGTATTGTTACTTGCTTTATAGTATTTTTTATTTTATTTTTATGTATTTCGTTTTTACCCCGTCTTTGCTGACGTAGGGTGGACAGTGCTTAGTCAAGCTGCAATAACTGCAGCTTTTTTGCCGTCTCACCATTTTTCACCATTGTATCTGTTTTGGTGAAAATAAAATAAATAAAATAGAAGTAGAATAGAATAGATTTTGCTTACACAGCGTTTTTCACGTACGACGCCGCCACCACTACCTTTAACAAAAAGTGGAACTTTGATGCCGTTTAGAGTACCGTTAAGGGTGGACGAAAGGGACGGGACGGTACCCAGCTCTCCCATAGTAGAGCACCTAGTGCTCTAAATCGCTCACTACTGTTTCTAAACACACGAAGCAGGTTTCAGTAGCCATTTTTCCCTGTGTCTCCATGTCTTCATTGTAGTTTTGATTCCGGGACGGCTTTAAGCTCTCCCATAGTAGAGTACCCTGTATTCTAAACCTTTACCCACCTTTTTTACCCCCCCCCCCCCGAAGCAGGTATGCTTTCATTGTGAGGCTGAATAGGGACGGCTTTATGCTCTCCCATAGTAGAGTACATCGTACTCTAAATCGTTAACCAGTTTTTTCCAAACACACGTGGTTAACTCGTCAGTTCCCTAGTGTGCTTTTACGGGACGGCTCAGTGCTCTCCCCTAGTGAAGTACTCTAAATCGCTGAACACTTTTTTGTAAACACACAAGCTCCACTTGAAATGATTGATTCGTTGGCTGAGTCCAAGGAGGTTTCAAAAAATGTCGAAGTGGACGTTCTTGCCCACGAGTGAAGCCGTGCCAGCCGTAAGGTGGTGGCTGCGGCAGCCATCTTACTAGGGGCATGATGAGTTTTTTGGCTTTCGGCGAATAAGAAGGAGCGTTTTGCTTGCACGCCCAACGTGTTTAACATGGCAACCTTTTCGGTTCCGATAGCGCTGAAAGTACGTTTTTGTGTTACTGGTTTCGTTTAGGAAGCCTCGAATTCAAGGCAAACTTTCTTGGGGATTAAGTCATCGATACTAGTCTCTGTGGATGACTTCTTCAGAAAAAACTATCTTTTATATATAGTTAACGTAGTCATAGACTAACAAATCAAAGCCAGTTGATGTCTAAGTGGCACCACTAGAAAATAGCATGTTTCTAAGATCTTAGGAGGGCAAAACCTCGCTTCACGGCTGCTGGCAAAGCATTGTGGGAGCTTCCACTCCAGCAATATTTAATACCTCCTTGGTTGAGTCACAGTTTCACAACAAAAGGGAAGTAATTATTGGGATAGTAATAAATTTATTTACGATGCAGCAATTTTTATACCTCTAAAATGGTTTGTGTAGCTACAATTTGTTCCGGTCACATAAGCTAGATCCATATGTAGCAATTATCTATACGTGACTATATACGGAAGTATCCATATAAGCCATATATATATTTATATGGATATTTTATATGTACAGACATATATAGGTGTGCCATATAAGCTGTATATAGGGCTGTTCCATATATATGGAAAAATAAGGAGTTGGACATATCAGGCCATAAAAGGCAAATATATGGCATCTCTACATATGTAGCCTGATAAGCCCAATTCTCGTCTGCCAGGAATTGAACATGTAAATTTTATATAAATTTCATAAAAGTTTCATAAATTTTATGTAGGTTTCATTTATTTTATATGACGTTTTCGCAAAGGTTGCGCTGCTCAAGCACAACGGACGCATGAATAGAACTCACACATTGCGAGCTCGAACTAACTACGTTAGTAGCACGACACTTAACACGCTACTACAACACAAAGACGCACACAACGTGTGAACCGGTATACGCAGGATGGGCACGAATTAACAAGTATTGCAGTTCTTACTTGACTGTATTTTAGAAAGGGCACTTTTTTCGCAATAGAGCAATGGTGATACCAAAATCTAGCGGAAAGTGACAGTGTATTTGCTGTCGCAATAAAACCTTAGATAAGGTCTTGCGGGACGTGCCTTAGACTCTGCAGCGAGCGGAGTGACCTTTGTGCGCTCTGTAACTTCAACGTTGCCTTTCCAGTAGAAGCACACGACGTACAAACTCATCCCGTCCCGAGATTAAGCGCGTGTGCCCGCGGACGACTACTTTTTTGTAGGGTAAAGTACGACTGAAAGGCGGGCGCAGGCCCCGACAACCATGGGAGGCAGCTCTGCTCAATTGCTCGGGGCTGGAGGCTCGAAGAGCTTTGGTCCAACGGGCGCAGGTAGAGGCCTTGTCCAGCCGGGTCCCGGAATAAGGCTCCCCTGTTTTCGGAGGTCTTTTAAGCTTGCGAACTCTTCATAAATTCATAAATAGATGCTTTTCTCTCTCTCTCTCACTCTCACACACGCGAGTGAACTCCGGTAGATCTTGCTGTTAGAGCAGAGAACACACTCAACTTCCCCGATATCGGCGTACTACCAGCGTTAGGTGGTGCATACAAACAGCTCACTGTTACTACGCTCAAAGACAAGTGCTTCGGGGCCAAGCCATGCAAAGCCGCGAGCTGTTGAGCGGTAGTAGTTAACCCATTCGATTACGAGCACCTTAAAATAATCTTTTGCGTTATATATATATATATATATATATATATATATATACTAAAATCTAGCGGAGAGTGACAGTATATCTGCTGTCGTAATAAAACCTTAGATAAGGTTTTGCGGCACGTGCCTTACAGTGCAGTGGGTGACATCCCACGTCGGGACCATCAAAAAAGTCCGTCGGACGCTTTGCATCTCTGCTGGACGGCGTAAAGCTCGTCGCCCTGAAGCACGTTATGAATGACCGCTTCCCACATGCTCAAGCAGTGGAGGAACCGGAAAACGTATTAACGCAACCGCAAAACATGCGTGCTAATGTGGACTCCTCCTCACTTGCGAAGAGGTGTCTACACTAGGACATCATCGGTATAGTTCTCAAGTTGTGTTGCATGCTGTGGCGCCATCCCTAATTTCTCGCGGCCACCATGACACCACACACCGAGGCAGCCTCCCCCGCTCCCCCTGTATTAAAAAAAAATCACGATAGTGATATACGCTGCAAGGCAATACAAAAACAATCATTTTTGACAGTGTTAATGCAGAGGCTTCGTCAGAAATTAGCTTTGCTCAATTGGTGCCAGGCTGAGGCAGCTTTGTAGCTGAAGAGCTTTCTTTGCTTCTCTCCAGTTTTTTTCCCTCTTTCTTCTAATTTTCCGTTTTTTGCTCCTTTTTTTCCCTCTCTGCATTCCTATAAAATTTTGGCGTAGCTTTTGATGTATTTCTTTTAGATTGGAAGCTTCATATGGTCGTCCTCATTCCGGTGTGCGGCGTGACCACCGTTGCTGCGCATGCGCGTCATCATCCCCTCTCCCCTCCTATGCTCCCCCTCTCTCGCCTCCCAAAGCCAACGCAGGCAGCGCCTGCTTGTGAACACTCGCTCCCCGCCCCTTCCCCCACCTTGAATATATACAGACACTGTATCTTGACCTCCAAGATAGTTCCAGTGGGCAATTTCTCCTGTGCGTTGTTGCAGAACGAAAATTCGCAGCGTGCGCGTTAACAAGAGTGGACTGCGGGTCTCCGCGTCCAATCGGAGTCGTCTGTCTCTCAGTGCTAAGTGGCAGCGATTTGCATGTTCCAGTGGGAAACACCGGTCCATCACTGTGTGCTTTGCACCTCCCCAGGTTTCTTTCCTGCGTAACACCACCGCCAGAGTACGTGCTAGCGGCCGCTGTTTTGCATCTACACGTGCTGCCCTTTAGCGGGAGATGGCGTATGTTATTCTACTTCTGGCTTTTTTCCTTCCCACTTGTTTCCTTCAATATATTTCTGCATCTAGCATGTACTTTCTTATTTTCTATTTCTACACGTGAATTTTTCCGGCGTTACGCCAATTACACAAGTCGTTTTCTTGCTGACGTTGATACGCGATCATAACCAAGGCGCTCGAGGAACAAGATGAAAAAGACTTCTCCTTGTGGCGAACGCACGCTTTATACGCTACGCACGGAACGTCTCGCCGAGTGACTTCTCCTCATCTTCAACACCCTCTCCCCATGCACCCTACAGGCGCTGAGCCGTGCTCCCAACTAAGGCTGCAAAAGGTGCGTTTTTTTTTTCTTCAACCTCTTCTCTTCCTACAAGCGACGAAGACAGCATAAGATAACAGCACACGGCAGTATACGACGGTTCGTCTTCTAATATTCTCCGCCCTTGGGAAAATAATGCTGCCCCAATACATTGGCCGCAACATTGAGAAACCGCCGGCAATTTTTGTTCAGAGAAACCTAACCACTGTTTTATAGCGTTCTACGCCTTTCTGGTATGCTATGCGTTCAATATAGTCAAAGAATGTCTGCTGGGTATCTTGCCGATTATTTTCATGGTCATTAGAAGTACTTTCGGAGTTCACTAAAGTTGCGCAAGGCAAACATTCTGAGACCAAAACAGAGAAATGTAAAAAATAAAGAACGACCTATACTAAGCTTTTTCATTACTTTTCTTCATCTTTCTTTTTTTTTTCAAGCTAAGCTCGTTCCGACGTTCCCGCTTTCACAGCACGATCGCTGGCCTTGTATCGAACGGGGCAACGAAATTTCGCCACGTTGGCGCACAATGGCGCGGCGTGGGTGGTCTTAAATTGGGGCCCGTGAGACCCGCGCGTATTCAAGGTACACATATCCGGCTTGTTCCAAGTATTGTGTTCTGACCTAATATAGAGGGTGTTATTTTAGGAACTAAATGTGATTTGTTCTGATGAAGAAACTTGTTTTGATGTTACTCATATTCTACCCACTGTATGTACTCATTCCTGCAATAGCCCTCCATTGGGCTGCTGTATTTGAAAATAAATAAATATATAAATGTTGTGCCCAAGCTTGAGACCAGTGTGCTGTATAAGGCTTTTTGGCACGCAGAGGCGTGAGCAAGGTACTGCCTTAAAGGGTGCACAAGTATAACGGAATGCTGCAAAATGCCAGTTGTAAGAACGAAATGTGGACCATACGCACCCGGAAAATAATTATAGCCCTATACGCCAGCGTTTCACAAATGAAGCCCACTTTGGGGCGAGATCTGGTACGTGTACGTAGAACTGCGGTTTAAACTGTTGCACCAGATATATTACATTAACACAGGAATCAATCACCATAGCTACCTTGTTCAATTCCCCTACACATCTATTCGCGGTGACAATAGAAAAAAGATATCTACCTTTAAATGCCGATCCAATACTTTTTTACTCATTTTTTCCAAAAAAACAAAAGAGTGGAACAGCTTAAGTGATGAATTCGTTAGTATAACAAATAATGATTTATTTTTTACGCTGTGAAATTCTTGCATTATATACGTTCTGTGTGTGTGAACATGTGTTTGTGGTTCATTATCATGTTCTGATAAATTCGACAGTGTTTTTATGTGCGTTTATGTATTTTGCTACGAATTCATTTGTACGGATTGTTTCCCCCCCCCCCACTACGTAAGCTTATATGGGGATTTAGGTACTCTGTAAATAAATAAATAAATCTGAGATCAATATGCAGATTAATAGACGAAGGGCTTAAACTGGAGACGACGATCTTTCAAGCTATTCGCAGATGTATTAATACAAAAGCAGATGTTATTTGTTTTACGAAGAATACTTTTCGTTTTCTTGGTTCTTTACCGGGAAAAGTTTCCTATTTCGTAAATGCTCAAGATCGGGCAAAATACGTTTGTACAGCCCCCGCAGGTTGGTAAAAATTGTTGAACTCACTCAGAGTCACTCGTAACATATATTTTGCGCTTAGCGCTTGCTAGGTCTCAGACTCGTCGGGCTTTTGCTGTACCCATATTACTCAGACTAACACTCACGAAAATATTGTTCAATTAGACTCACTCGGACTCAAACTCGCCCAAATAATACTCACCCGAACTGACTCACACTGACGGCTGAGCGAGTCCAACTCAGTCGTTTCATGAGTGAGTTCGCCGAGCTTTTTACGTTGTTTGACCGCTGACCCTAAGGAAGAGGGACCGAATCCCGATCAAGACAGCCACGTTGCGATGCTGGTGAAATGCTATTGGTCGGTGTACAGTGTGACGTACAGTGACGTACAGTGAAGTACAGCGACGTACAGTGACGTACAGTGACGTACAGTGCGACGTACAGTGACGTACAGTGACGTACAAAGCGACGTACAGTGACGTACAGTGACGTACAGTGCGACGTACAGTACAGTGCAAAGCACGTTAACGAGTACCATATAGTCGGAATTTCGGGAACCATCCGCTACGGACTCTTTCGTAATAATATTGCGTGCTTTCGAGAAGTTAAACCCGAGACATTATTCATTTATTTATTTGTCCACCTAGGTGGAACAGTGCCTATAGGGTGCTCGGCTGCTGAACCCAAGGTAGCGGGTTCGACGCCAGCCACGGTGGTCAAATTTAGATGGAGGCTAAGCGGTGTCATGAACTGTGCGATGCTAGTGCAAGTTAATGAACACCAGATGGTCGAAATTTCTGGAGCCCTCCACTATACCGCGTCTCTCGTAAGAATGTCGTGGTTTTTCGGAAGGTAAAAACCCCTATATTAGTATTATTATTATTATTATTATTATTATTATTATTATTATTATTATTATTATTGAAAAATACCTTTCAGGCTCAGAAGCACAACAGAAATGATTGGGGATAACTATAAATACAAGTAAAGTTAAAGGAGAAAAAAAACCATAATTGCTTTTTAATTGACGATCGCACAAGTATGAATGCTAAACCTTGAGCAGTACTGGTGGGCGCTGCGGATGGGGTCGGCCGTTTGGAATATCGTTTGGTGCCGTTTAGGGTATCGTTAAGGGCGGACAAGCAGACAAATGTACAGACAGAAAGACAGACAGGCAGACAGACCAAAACTTTCGCGTCGAAGGTTCCCACGAAAGACTATCGTATTTAAAATAAGCCGGCGTCATCGTAGCGATGGAGCTGGCTTGTTTGAGGGGCATTGAAGCAGTTTCATCGCCCTTCTTTCAGGCTACTGAAAGAGGGGCGGGAATGGGCAGCCTCCTTCGTTTCTCTTCGGTTTTCTCTTTCTTTCTTCCTCTCTTTCCTTCTGGTTCTTTCCTCCAGTTTGAGTTCTGCAGTATTTTGCTGTATTTATATTTCTCTTCCAAATGTTTTTTTTCTTTTGTTTCTCTCTTCTATTTCTCGTTTTCTCTCTTTTCCATTTTTATACGCGTTTTGTGTTGTGTTTTCCGTAACCGTAGTAGTAATTTCCACACTTGATATAATCATCAATGCGCTTGAAGAAAAACAGGAAGCAGTCTTCTCTTTGCCACGAGCGTGCGCTCAGTTTGCTATGCCGTTTGTCACGTTCATGTCATTTCATTGCCAATGTCCTTTTCAAAGCCCAACAGCCACACCAACGAGAAGAAGAAGAAGCAGAAAATGAAGGAAAAAATGAAGGAAAAATGAAGAAGAAGAAGAAGAAGAAGAAGAAGAAGAAGAAGAAGAAGAAGAAGAAGAAGAAGAAGAAGAAGAAGAAGAAGAAGAAGAAGAGCACGGGAGGATGATGAGGAAGACGAGGAAGTGGATTAAGAAGAGTTGGAGGAAGAAGAGTAGGAGGAAGAAGAGAAGGAGGAAGGAGGAGAAGAGGCAGCAGCTCGCGCTACAGCTGGCTCTGCTGTATGTGGTTTCGCCTGCGTAACGCCAAGCGATGACGACAGCATACGACAGGCTGTCTTCTAAAATGACCCGCGCTTCAAGATATTGAGGTGAATATAGCCCAGGGAAGGGATACACAACACAAGCGCGAATTATCAACTGAAATAAACTAGGTGTGTGCTCACACTTGTATCGAAAATTTCTTCGTCATCTGGTTGTATTATTCTAGTCATTCTAGTGGGACTAATACCATGATTTCTACTTTTCTCTGTTTTTTTTTCTTCGAGCAGCACCCTCCTACATGGTTAGACAAAGGGCAGGCATCGTCATGCCGCGAAGAAGCATATATATATCTGGTTGCTTTGAAGTAATGAAGAGGCTACGGAAATTTCGATTATCTGGTGTGTGTGTGTGTGTGTGTGTGTGTGTGTGTGTGTGTGTGTGTGTGTGTGTGTGTGTGTTTGTGCGTGTGCGTGTGCGTGTGTGTGTGCGTGCGCATGCGCGCGCGTGTGTGTGTGTGTGTGTAAGGCAAATCCATAGGTACATGGGCCTCTGGAATTTTCACCTTTTTATATGCGGTGGTTGCGGCCAGAATTAGATTCTACGAGATTCACGGCTCAGTGAATCTCGTGTACAATATATGTGGGATAATTTTAGTTCGTGCGGTGCTGATACAGCAAGTGCAGGAATACGGCTTTGTATACTGTGGCATGGTAGCACTGACTTTGGACTTTACTGATTCGCTTTCTTTGTACCTATAATGTTCATCCTGCGTTAAAACAAAGGAACCACCGCCAAACGTCCAACCTCTCAACACTTGCTCAGAGAATAAATAAATAAACTTACAAATAAGTAAATGAATGACCACTTCGTTTCCCTGGATACTACATTGGTCCTGAGTACTCATTCCCAACTCCGCGGTAGCTTAGCGGTTATGGCGTTTCAGTGTTGACCCGTAGGTCGCAGGCTCAAATCGCGGCCGCGGCGACCGCATTTTCGATGAAGGCGAAAATGATCGAGGCCTGTGTTGAAACATAAGTAATTCTTGAAACATAACTAATACATAAGTAATTCTAAGAACCGTAGCGCTTATCACGCTGCACTGGTAATGCAACGTTTGCACGAAAAGGCAAGCGTTTCCAACGCTTTGCTAAGACGACACGGTGGTGGCACCTACCCGTCGCTTTGCGTTCTACACATTATCGCCTCCGAGACAAGCGCGCACGCTGCGCACTGCTCGGTTTTCCAAGATAACTGCCAGATGGCACTGATGTCTCACGTATGACGTGACTTTAGGCGCTCGTTCGCCTACGCTGGATGCTCGAGGCACTCTAACGCAGCTCCTCCAGAATACCATTCACCGTTTTTTTTTTGCGCAGAACATCCAATAAACGTTTTGTTCACTCTCTCCAGACGCAAGACTTTCATCTTTCGACGACATTTGCAGTTTAACATGCAGATACAGGGCCATTTTTTTTTCTTTTAGCTCTTCAGTTGGTGAATCAAAATTAGCCACTGCCAACTTCTCCAGCAGTCAGTTTCTCGCGTAACCGTATTTCCGAGTTTCTACAACCACTGAAATGGCAACTTTAATTTCTGTTCAACCACCCACACACGCTCGGCAATGATATCAGCGCACAGATGTAGCATATGTCCAACTAAGTGTGCTCTTCGTCTCGAAAGGTTAATTTTGGGCGCAATAAACCGTGTGGGCGACGCGTGCGTTGCGGGGTAACGGAGTGGCGCAAACAAGAAAAAAAGTGCAAGCTAAAGAAAGTGAGAGCAAACGCGTTAAAGACTGGATGCACGTGGGTTGTTTACAGTAAACGCGATGGTCGGTAGGTGATTAAACCTAGTGCGAGATACGGGCATCGTTTACTAAAGAAACACAGATCTAGATTGAAAACGTAGGCCGCAATCTGGAGCGAATACAAGCGCAGGCAGACACGCGCACACTTGTATAATTGGCTGCTGTAGCAGAGCGCAAATAGAAAGATAAACGAACCTTATCTCGCGGCTGGCTTCATTAGCTGCGGTGAGTGTTGTTCGCAATTGCAGGGGTGTGCCCGAAAGTGTAAATAAGTGATAGAAAGATAAGGACAGACACACACGCAAGCACGCGCACAAGGGTCTTCTACTCAGTGCACACACACGCAGACACCTAAAATTACACGTAGCTAATGAAGCCGACAGACCTACGTCCACTTCAATTCCTTTTATACTTAAATGAGAATTATTTCACTATATACTTAACGAACCATAAATAGTGTTCATTATGCTTTTCTCTGTTTAATCGTCTTTTAGTTTCTTTAGTTGTGTGCAGTACAGAAAACGAGCTCCTCCATTCGTTCATACACAGAGAGACAAATTTTCTGTGTGACTTAGTTCTTTTTGTGCGTTTTTACACATATTTGCATAAATATACATATCTTGGACATGACTACAACGGCGACGGTAAAAACCCGCCGAGAGTTTCATTTCCTTGCTATGGCAATATAAGAAACACCGCATTGTTTCACAGGTTCCCCAGCATAGGCTCTGAGCGTGAAGTTAGTTCTCCATAGCAATACTGCCGAAAAAAAAATGAACAGAACCGACACAGCAATATTACTGAGACGGCTTGCCCCGTGTGAAGCTCCATTTGCAAAGGAACCCTTTTCACAATCGCGTTAAACATAATGGGCTCTGTATTGACCGCTTTGGTTACCACACTTTGCAAGGGCGTTTCTGACGGCTGCAACACCTGGACGTGCGTAGCTGTCAGTTTTCATTATGCTGCTGTCTTCTACACCACCTTTGAATGCGCCGTTTAGTTACGAAAAAAAAATCACGCATATCTACGACGCGAATTCTGATTTTGGGGCGAAGCAGTGTTTATTAGATCATGATTCGTAACCTTGTGCTTTTTTTGTGGTTGACAGACTTTTATTTTGTTCTGGTTAACTTTCTGTTCAGTTGTATGCATTGATTGATAGGTGGTAAAACATCAGTGCTTGGCCGGTGTTGGGGCCTTTTATGCTGTCTATTATGGTTGCCATCCTTATGATAACATTTTTGGTGTTCCCCGTTGTTTCGGTTTCTACGTCTGCTGTAGAAACCCGGAAGCGGTTCATGGACTAAGGAACACTGTACTGTTTTAAGGTGCATCGCCAATAAAAAAGCAGGTTGCCCGGTTTAGTAATTCCTCGTTGGATCCTACTCAAGTTTATTACCTACCTTAACGTTCCGACATGCATTGGCCTTGCGGCTAGTATTAGAGAAATCATTTAGTTGTTTCTTTGTTGAACTGATGGACCTCGAATTCGCTACAGGGCTTCGAGTGAATAGCTGTAGCGTTAAAGAGCGCAGCTTTCAAGGCTGTGGCACAGTCAGCTGCTCGTGGAAAGGTGACGAGCTTGTCCTCCGAAAACAAGTGACTGTGAATGTCGACTTTCGGTGCACCGCAAACAAATCAGTCTTTGAGTAAGCCGCTGAGAAACAACTGAAACTTTCACGTTTGAGCCAGCACCGGCAACTCTGCCACGTGAAGTGGCATGGTGTCGGGTTCCTTCTGAGCTCGACTTTAAAGCTCTGAACATGTTATTCGTGTTCAATGCTTGGATGATGATGACATGAAGACGGAGAACATGAAAATGAAAAGACGAGAGCAGTGTAAAACACTGCTTGTTCTCCTACATGACATACCATACAGGAGCCAATTGTTTTCGAAGCAGCTCGCACAAAAATATGAAAATGGCTTTTCCGAAGCAGCTCGTAGGCGACTTGAGAAGGGATGAGAAATATAGGCAAATCAATTATCGATGTCATCGATTGTTCTTTTTGTTAATTTGTCAATGGTGTAAAAAAACTACTGATATTACAATTATGCACAAATCATTGATAGTATTATGATAGGATGCTAGTATCATCGGTAGTATCGCTGCCAAAATTTCCATCAGTAGTGCTGCGAATATCTATGCTGTTGGCGTCCAGTGATATTGCCAAAACGCATTTGCGATAACCTACTCTAAGGAATAACAAGTTTACCTAATTATTAGTGAATTTCTGGCAAAGTAAAATTGCAACAGCTAAAATTCCGGAATACGTTCACCAATAAATTAACACTCATGAGTAACCACTTGCACCTTACAATTAAGAAACCTAGCTCTTGATAAATTTTTTGAAATGTCTAAATTATATGTCAATTTGAGGCCACAGAATACTTTGAATTCCAACCATCGCGTTTACCGTACACTTGAGTAATTAAACTTAATTGACACGTGTCAGTCAATAATTATGTTCAAGGAGCTCGAGCTTGTCAACTTCTATTTCCTTCATCCTGCTCCTCCTGCTCCACACACTTGGACAACCAAGTTTACGTTGCAATGAGCTCGAGCGTTTATACTAAAGGTATTACTATCAAACTTATTATCAATAGCACTATAAATGGTGTTTTGCCATTTATGGTTCGGTAGTGGTTTAACTATTCATAGTATCGACAGCACCAGCGATATTTCTGCATCGCTACTGCGGAACTTATATGATGATGAACGCGTTTACCTTCCGTTCATCGGGGACATAGTCGGCCCGAAGGTACAAGTCTGCACGCCCTTCTCGTGGCTTGCTCAATCGCTTGTCGAATTCCCAAATGGTGCTACTTGCCCCACCTGAACACTTGTGGTCCACTTCAGCTTGGCCACGTCGTCCCCAGAGGCTTCTTCGCGGCTGCGTAATCTACCAGCGGGTCACGATTGCTATACCAGGCCGAAGCTCGTTCAGTGCCGGCAGCATTCCGCCTTCGTCGCCAGTCTATGTCGTGTCTGACGGAAGAACAGCTCAGCGGGCGAGCGAATGCGATCACCTAAACAGTGACGGACGAGCTGCCCGTGATGATAATACAGCAAAGAATGCGAGTGCCATCTACAGTGCCAGTGTGTTTTGAACACATCAAAAAGGTGATAGCAGAAGCGCCGTGGCAGTGACGCTTCACACGCGGCGAGCCTTCTCGCGCGGGCGCACGGTATATCAGATGAAAGATACATACAACACTATTGAAAACTTGGAGATAACGATGCCAGAAAAAGCACATAGCGGATGATGTTAGTATAATGATAACTTGCCGCTGGCAGGAACCGAACATGTGACCTTGAAATAACGTGATCAAGCATCGGACACGTTATTTGAAAATCGCGAGTTCGGTCCCTGCCAGAGGCAAGTTATCTATTAATATATCTATTGATTGATTGATTGATTGATTGATTGATTTATTGATTGATTTGTGGGGCTTAACGTCCCAAAACCAATATATGATTATGAGAGACACCGTAGTGGAGGGCTCCGGAAATTTAGACCACCTGGGGTTCTTTAACGTGCACCCAAATCTGAGTACACGGGCCTACAACATTTCCGCCTCCATCGGAAATGCAGCCGCCGCAGCCGGGATTCGAACCCGCGACCTTCGGGTCAGCAGCCGAGTACCTTAGCAATTAGACCACCGTGGCGGGGCTATTATTATATCAATATCAGGGGTTCTACGTCCCAAAAGCGCGATATCACTGTGAGAGATGCCTTCATGATTAATGTGATCAATATGTGGGGTTTAACATCCCAAAACCATCGTATGATTATGGGAGATGCCGTACTGGAGCGCTCCGGAAATTTGGACCACCTGGGGTTCTTTAACGTCCACCCAAATCTGAGCACACGGCCTTACATCATTTTCGCCTGCATCAAAAATGCAGCCGCCGCAGCTGGGACTCGATCCCGCGACCTGCGCGTCAGCAGCCGAGTACCTTATCCACTGATCCACCATGGCGGGCAAGTTACGTTTCCGTCCACTTTAAACTTACATTCGAATTGCTTTGCGAATAACATCCCCGATACTTTCTTTGGCAACGTTGTCCCTTAGTTATCAGTAATATTGTGTCTGGCAACGATCACTTAAATTTCCCATATTTTGCTTCATCAGACAGACAGACAGACAGACAGACAGACAGACAGACAGACAGACAGACAGACAGACAGACAGACAGACAGACAGGCAGACAGATGGATAGATAGATAGATAGATAGATAGATAGATAGATAGATAGATAGATAGATAGATAGATAGACAGACAGACAGACAGACAGACAGACAGACAGACAGACAGACAGACAGACAGACAGACAGACAGATAGATAGATAGATAGATAGATAGATAGATAGATAGATAGATAGATAGATAGATAGATAGATAGATAGATAGATAGATAGATAGATAGATAGATAGATAGATTTTTCGATTACAGCACCCTCAAGCAAAGTGGGCGCAGTATAGTTTCTACTGCAATACCACGAAGGGGCAAACATCACGGGTATACGCGTACAAAGCTCGCGAAAAGCGTGGATGGAGCACTCACATTCAGCCAGCGCAAATCATTAGAGGGCTAACTGAGCTAGAATAAAGGGTGAGGGGTAGCAATGGAAAATGGGGGAGCGTGCGCTGATTTAAAGCAGCAGTGCGCCGGCGCAAGAGGCAGAACCTACTTGGTACTGACCACGGTATTCTTCCACCGTGGTGCTGAAGTACGCGCGTGTTGTGTGATGACAGTGTTATGGGGTCGCCGCAGGAGAAAAACAAAAAGAAAACGAGGCAAAGGATTGAGCCCACGGAGCTTGACGTGTCGCCGTTTTGCACGGCTTTAAAAATAACGATGCGCGCGGCAGAACACCCCCGCGTTGACCTTTACCAGCTCCCGTGATTTAACGAGCCGTGCGAGGCGTTTCCAGGACCCTCTTGTTTCCCCAGTGTGTGTCCCTCTGTTCTCTGTCACCCCTAACTTATACTGCAGTTGTATAGTAATTTCTGTGTCGGGGACAGTTGTAAAGATTTGTAAGTCGGTACTGGTAAAAGCTTAGCTGAAACTAAGCTGAGTGCAACAAACAAATGCCTAACAAATTTCTCAAAGAGGCGACGTCCCCTTGTTCTTGCGCATGTTTACAAGGAAGTTCGTGAACCTATTAATACCTGAAAAAAATTAGAACTTAGTACCTAGATGACAACATTTCATTTCAGAAATTAACAGTTATTTTTTTTACTTCTACATCGAGCAGATATTGCTTAACATGTGGCAGTGGCGTACACAAACATGACAGAACAACGAATGACTGTGAACATACTCTTCGTTCTTGGCCTACTGTGTCTGACATACTTGAAACTAGAAGGTGGCGTGAGAAAAGGACACCTTCACATGGAAGGGTAGAGTGAAACTGTGTTTTTCCCGCTACCATTCCGTATTAACTTGTCTTCTTCTTCTTTTTTTTTCGGGGAACTGCTTAATTTCGAGACTAAAGATCAACATATACAAGTGAGAACTCAATCTACAATGCTCGCGCCACCAAAAATTCGGGTACGGTTTGATGCAAAATGTAGTGTTAATAAAATGAGGCACAGACAAAAATGGTACAAACGAAATTCTTGTGGCAATGCGAATACAGTCGAAGCCGAATATATCGAACACCCGCAGGTCACGGGATCGAATCCCGGCTGCGGCGGCTGCGTTTCCGATGGAGGCGGAAACGCTGTAGGCCCGTCTGCTCAGATTTGGGTGCACGTTAAAAACCCCAGGTGGTCGAAATTTCCGGAGTCCTCCACTGTACGGCGTCTCTCATAATCATATGGTGGTTTTAGTACGTTAAACCCCACATATCAATCAATCATTTATATCGAACACTGCCAAATACAACTACGCTTTATATCAAATTTTTCTCGATCGCAGCAATGTTTTAACGTCACTCGATAGGAAAACCTATGAGTATATAAAACATCGCAAGGGAATCCCCGATGGGATGCGAAGCAGCAGCATTGCGCAAGGAGATTCGGTGGGCGATTCGCCGTAGGGCGCGCAGCGCTTTCGATACGTTGCCGATCACGTTGCCGACGATGACGGCGTCGAGGATTCGCCGGCGTTGGCCTTCCGCTGTCGCCGTTTGCACTCGGCTTCCTTGGCTCGCGTAGCATCGGTGTTGCCGACGCGTTGAAAACGCTTGCACTCGGCTTCCTTGGCTCGCGTCTCGTCGGTGTTACGCGCGCACCATCTCTATTCTCGAACGCAATCGGCGTGCTTGACTCACACCTCGTCGGTGTCGTTGGTCTTCCTCTGCTGACGCTTGCGTTTGGTTTCCCTGGCTCGCGCCTTCTTGGTGTTGCAGGCGCGACGTCACCATTCGTGAACGCGATCGGCTCTGCTAACACTCGCAAGGCCGGTGACGGCCGGGTCTGGCCAAATCGCTTCGGTGCATGTTTCCATGGGCGAAGAAGCTTCGCTTAACGGCGTCTGCTCCATCGCAGATAAACGACCAGAAAAAGTGTTCACTCCATCTGCGCTGGAACGTTGTGAGCGGTGAAAAGGGTGAAGTGAGAGAGAGGTGACACGCGGCAAGTACGAGACAGGCGAGGGAGAGAGTGACGCCACCGCGCACTGCGAGGGAAGGTGCGACCTACTTGGCACAGCCCCGAAATCTGGGGTGAGGGGAGTGCGGTGTGGCGTGTTGGCACGGAGACGCGGACGGACAGCGTTACACGAGCTAGTCAAAGAGCTTCTTCGCATCTAAATATCACAATCACTCCATTTATCGAACATCGCACACTGTAAATTGTCCCCGAAAGTCCGACTTTTCCCACAAAACTTTCTTTACCTCTTAGGTACGGCTCACCTGAAGGTCCCAAATTTTTCACCGCCCATATAGTGTAGAGTTTGAACGCTGACTTTAAAGCTTTATTGTCCGGACTATAGGGCGGGCTGCATGGATTCTCTGATAGTTAGAACGTTGCAATAATCGGTAGGTTAAGTGCACGATACAGCCGTTTACGATGTCTCGACAGGTCTCCCGAGAGTCAGAGATGATGATTTGCGCCCTGGTGTGACAAGCTGCCAATGCAATGGCGACTTCCTCCACTTGGATTATGTCCCGGGCTCTAAATGTGAGCAGAGAAGCGGCTTATAATCCGACTCTTCATGAACGCCGTGCTGTGCCTGGCAGTCCTCAAACATTTCGATCCCGCCTTTCTCGGCAGCTACTCACACTTTGGCAGCTGCTCACACTTCAAGTCTTCAGACATCTACCACATATGCTGTGGGCCTGCCCTGACTACCCTGCCGTAACCCCTATTCCCAACCCTACGTAGGAGGAGTAGGAGACGAGCCTGCTTGGTTGTTCTAACCTTGAGGCCCAGAAGGCCTTGCTTCGACGAGTCCAGGCAGCAGCCGACGCCCTTGGTGTCCCGTGCTAGTAGGAATCACCACCTTGTAATTGAGGGTGCCGTCCTCTTGTGAGGTGGTTGCTGCATGCCTCCCTGGTTGTTTTTGTTTATTGCAATAAATTTTTTGTTCATGGTTGTTTGACCTAGTTACAAAGGAAGGCAACAGCACACGTACCAGCCCTGCATGCGCACGAACTCTCACCACTGGGGCCAGAGCCCGGGATGGAGAAAGAAAGCGACGTTGAAGGTTAATGTCATCGGACTCCTCGTTAACTCTATTTCATACTCGTTTACACCATCGCAAGAACAGGTTTTCCAAAGCTGTGCTCTGAAACGAGGCTAACATGAGGGCCAACGGCGACTGGACGCTTCCGGCACCGGAAGAGAACGAATAGTTGCGTAATTAAGACATAAAGGCACAGTCAAGATTGGGATGATGAATGTAATCCTGATGGTTCTGATAATCGCGACGACACCTTGAAGGACTGGACTGCTTGCTCACTGGACTGGACTGCTCGCTTCAGCAACATTCAAGCGCATAATAGATACTGTCTTACGCGGTCTCAGGTGGAAAACCTGCTTATGTTATTTAGACAACATCGTAATTTATTCTTCTACTTTTCCTTAGCACCTTAAGCGTTTGGACGAAGTTCTAACGTGCATTTTGGGACAAGTTCTAACGCTGGCCTTCAGCTGAATACAAAGAAGTGCCACTTAGCCAGCACAAGCATCAAAGTATTGGGTCTCTTTCTCAGCAAAGATGGCGTTCAACCCGACCCCGACAAGGTTGCTGCCATAATTAGTTTTTCTCGTCCAGGCAATTAAAAACAATTGCGGAGTTCCTTGGGCCTGGCATCTCATTTGCGCCGCTTCATCAGCAACTTTGCTGCCATCGCGGGGCCGTTACACAAGGTTCTGACGTCAGGAACAGCCTTCACTTGGACTGACGTGTTCGAGTGTGCTTTCCAAGCCTTTAAACGTGCTTTGAAATCAGACCCGGTCCTCGGTAATTTCTACGAGAGTGCACCCACTTTCCTGCACACAGATGCCAGCGGCCACGGAGTCGGTGCTGTCATCCTGCAGCGCGACGCCACTTCACGTGATCGAGTAGTAGCGTATGCCAGCCGCGCACTAAAACCTGCGAAGAACTACTCGATAATAGAGCAGGAATGTCTCCCTGCCGTTTGGTCCTACCAGAAATTGCGACCTTATCTGTACGGACGCCACCTCATTGTGATTACCGACCGCTATGCTCTATGCTGGTTGTCCCCGCTGAAGAATTTGTCTGGGCGCCTCGGTTGCTGGATACTTCGTTTGCAAGAGTACCCTTTTGACGTTGTGTACAGGTCTGGCAAACAGCATCAGCATGCCGACGCTATGTGTCACTACCCTCTGCCACTTTCATCTCCAACCACGCATCCTGAATTCCGCTCACGTGATCAAGCGGCTTCCTCTTCCCTCACGTTATCACCCCTGGCAGTTGCTAGGTCGGTATCTTTATACAGCAGCGCTCAGTTTTCCACGTGCCAACGTGACGACCCTTACTGTAACCGCATCATCGAATACTTGAATGGCTCGCCTTCTCCACCTAATGCCAAACTACATCGTCAGCTAGGCAGTTCAAGCTAGAGAGCAATGTCCTGGAGCGCTATACCTACTATGCAGATGGGCATCGGTGGGCACCAGTACTTCCCCGTTCGCTGCGAAAACAAGTTCTCGAAGCATTGCAGGACCATCCATCACCTGGACACTTAGGATTTCAGAAGACTTACAACCGCGTTGGGAGCCTTTTCTTCTGGCCTGGTCTTTCTACCTTTGTGGCTAATTATGTCACTTCTTGCGGAATTTGTCAACGCCGGAAACGACCAACTTCAGCTCCTGCTGGCCTATTACAACCCATTCCATGACCCGATACGCCTTTTGTCGTTGTCAGAATAGACCTCGTTGGACCACTTCCCGTAATGCCAGCAGGCCACCGCTGGTTCGTCACAGCCGTCGACCACCTCACACGATACGCGGAGACCGTTCCTCTTCGCACTAGCTCTGCCCCAGACATTGCCGCCTTCTTTTTAGAAGTCATTGTGTTGCGTCATGGTGCACCTCGCGTGTTGTTTAGTGACCGAGGCAAGGCCTTGCTGTACACGTTTCTTGACGAACTTCAAAAAATTTTTGGCACAGTTCATAAGACGACATTAGCTTACCATCCGCAAACAAATGACCTGGCAGAGCGATTCCACCGGACAATAACCGACGTGATATCCATGTACAGTGTCAATTTTTATGAAAGGGAACATGGAAGCGCGTGGCTTACGCGCTCCGCCGGCTGCTGGCAGCGTGTTTAAGCGGAAGCGAGAGCTACCACAGTCTCTTCTCGCGAGATATCGCGGTGAGCAAAGCAACCATTCGTTGATGATATGCAACCAGCGGCAAGATTGCAACCCCCTCCCTTTTGAAGGCGACTACACGAGAGCCGGTAATCGCCTTGAAGGGGAGGGGGTTGAAATCTTGCCAGCGGTTCCACATCAGCACTGACATCTTGTTTTGCTAGCCGTGAGATGACACGAGACGAGAATCTGGTTGCTATCGCTCCCGCTTGAACACGCTGCCAGAAGCCGCCCTAGCACGTATGCCACGCGCTCCTATGTTTCCTTTTATGATCTCTATGCTTTTATGATCTCTTTCCTTTTATGGCTCTCTAGCTTGAACTGCCCTAGCTGACGATGTCAGTGGCCACGGGAGCAGCGCATCAAGCATGATGCCTGATCTGCGTGTTTTTCCAATGCAGGCTGCGCTTGCGCTGTTGGTGGTCTGGCTACCAGCTGTCTCTTCTGACTCGGCGTGTTCGCATCTGCTCTGGCAGGTGCATTCTTCTGGCGTCAAAACCACAAGCAGTGGCATATTCTTCAATGCAACCTCATCGGCGAAGCTCGACCATCATCTACCAACAGCATCGACAATGACATGGCTCCCCGGAAACCACAAAAGCAGCTTGCGGACCAACCTGTTCCTCAGTGGGCACGGGAGCAGCGCATCAAGCATGATGCCTGATCTGCGTGTTTTTCCAATGCAGGCTGCGCTTGCGCTGTTGGTGGTCTGGCTACCAGCTGTCTCTTCTGACTCGGCGTGTTCGCATCTGCTCTGGCAGGTGCATTCTTCTGGCGTCAAAACCACAAGCAGTGGCATATTCTTCAATGCAACCTCATCGGCGAAGCTCGACCATCATCTACCAACAGCATCGACAATGACATGGCTCCCCGGAAACCACAAAAGCAGCTTGCGGACCAACCTGTTCCTCAGTGGGCACGGGAGCAGCGCATCAAGCATGATGCCTGATCTGCGTGTTTTTCCAATGCAGGCTGCGCTTGCGCTGTTGGTGGTCTGGCTACCAGCTGTCTCTTCTGACTCGGCGTGTTCGCATCTGCTCTGGCAGGTGCATTCTTCTGGCGTCAAAACCACAAGCAGTGGCATATTCTTCAATGCAACCTCATCGGCGAAGCTCGACCATCATCTACCAACAGCATCGACAATGACATGGCTCCCCGGAAACCACAAAAGCAGCTTGCGGACCAACCTGTTCCTCAGTGGGCACGGGAGCAGCGCATCAAGCATGATGCCTGATCTGCGTGTTTTTCCAATGCAGGCTGCGCTTGCGCTGTTGGTGGTCTGGCTACCAGCTGTCTCTTCTGACTCGGCGTGTTCGCATCTGCTCTGGCAGGTGCATTCTTCTGGCGTCAAAACCACAAGCAGTGGCATATTCTTCAATGCAACCTCATCGGCGAAGCTCGACCATCATCTACCAACAGCATCGACAATGACATGGCTCCCCGGAAACCACAAAAGCAGCTTGCGGACCAACCTGTTCCTCAGTGGGCACGGGAGCAGCGCATCAAGCATGATGCCTGATCTGCGTGTTTTTCCAATGCAGGCTGCGCTTGCGCTGTTGGTGGTCTGGCTACCAGCTGTCTCTTCTGACTCGGCGTGTTCGCATCTGCTCTGGCAGGTGCATTCTTCTGGCGTCAAAACCACAAGCAGTGGCATATTCTTCAATGCAACCTCATCGGCGAAGCTCGACCATCATCTACCAACAGCATCGACAATGACATGGCTCCCCGGAAACCACAAAAGCAGCTTGCGGACCAACCTGTTCCTCAGTGGGCACGGGAGCAGCGCATCAAGCATGATGCCTGATCTGCGTGTTTTTTCCAATGCAGGCTGCGCTTGCGCTGTTGGTGGTCTGGCTACCAGCTGTCTCTTCTGACTCGGCGTGTTCGCATCTGCTCTGGCAGGTGCATTCTTCTGGCGTCAAAACCACAAGCAGTGGCATATTCTTCAATGCAACCTCATCGGCGAAGCTCGACCATCATCTACCAACAGCATCGACAATGACATGGCTCCCCGGAAACCACAAAAGCAGCTTGTGGACCAACCTGTTCCTCAGTGGGCACGGGAGCAGCGCATCAAGCATGATGCCTGATCTGCGTGTTTTTCCAATGCAGGCTGCGCTTGCGCTGTTGGTGGTCTGGCTACCAGCTGTCTCTTCTGACTCGGCGTGTTCGCATCTGCTCTGGCAGGTGCATTCTTCTGGCGTCAAAACCACAAGCAGTGGCATATTCTTCAATGCAACCTCATCGGCGAAGCTCGACCATCATCTACCAACAGCATCGACAATGACATGGCTCCCCGGAAACCACAAAAGCAGCTTGTGGACCAACCTGTTCCTCAGTGGGCACGGGAGCAGCGCATCAAGCATGATGCCTGATCTGCGTGTTTTTCCAATGCAGGCTGCGCTTGCGCTGTTGGTGGTCTGGCTACCAGCTGTCTCTTCTGACTCGGCGTGTTCGCATCTGCTCTGGCAGGTGCATTCTTCTGGCGTCAAAACCACAAGCAGTGGCATATTCTTCAATGCAACCTCATCGGCGAAGCTCGACCATCATCTACCAACAGCATCGACAATGACATGGCTCCCCGGAAACCACAAAAGCAGCTTGTGGACCAACCTGTTCCTCAGTGGGCACTGGAGCAGCGCATCAAGCATGATGCCTGATCTGCGTGTTTTTCCAATGCAGGTGTAGAAAATATTCTCTTTATGCTAAAAAGTCGAATAATACGTGCCTTTTGCTGTTCCCGTGCCCACGGGTTTTGTTTGATACCATTTGTGACTGCTTTTCCACTGCCTTCCTATTATTGTGTTGCGGGAATATTGAAGCTAATCCTGGGCCAACAACGCGTTCTGAAGCGCTATTGCAACTTGAAACGCTACCCGAGAACCCCACTGAACAAATGAGTGTGCTATTTCACCTTCTTAAAGACGTTCATGCGCGTTCTGTTCAAAGTTCGAAGAATCACGCTGATCTAGCTGCTGACGTAAAAACCATAAAAAACGGTCAAAAGGACGTCGAGACGAAAGTAATCGGAATACTAAAAAGACTAGATGAACTAGAAAACAAATCCAAAATTGTCGAAAACGTCAAAAGTGAGCTATCAAGCATGCGTAGTATGGTATCAGAAACTACTGCTCAAAACAGCTTGCTACAGGCTCGCCTGGACGAGCTTGAAGATAGGTCTCGACGTGACAATTTAATTTTTCATGGGTTTCCAGATGTCAAAGAATCCTGGGAAGAAACTGAAGCAAAGGTGGTCACTGAAATTACGTCCGTCATAGGGTAATTTTCGCCAAACTCGATTCATCGTGCACACCGACTAGGCTCATTTTCGCAAAACCGATGCCGTCCCATCATTGTAAAGTTTAGCGACATCAAAACTAAAGATAAAATTTTGTCTGCACGCTCCCAATTTAAAATAAGAGACATCGGCATTAGCGAAGACTTCTCGCCCGCTACGTGCATCATCCGAAAAAAAGCTCACTGATTTCGCAAAAAATCTGCCAGAATCCCCTCAATTTAACTTACGTTACAACAAGCTATATGTTAATAAAAAATGCTACATGTTTGATACTAACGCTGGACAGGTTATTGAAGTAGAACGGCCTGGTCGAGGTTTCGAAAGTAACATCCAGGCACGTGTCCCTTCCTAGGAACGCGCGAGGGGTAGTGGCCCTAAATCTAACCCAAGGATGTCTGTTCTGTTCACGAACATAAGAAGCCTTCTTAACAAATATGATTCTTTATCTTCCGCAATAGATACCTGCGATGCACAAATAATTGTACTAACCGAAACGTGGCTCCATGCGCATGTGCAGGACTCAGAAATTTTTAATCAGGCGAGTCATTTTGCAATTTATCGTTGTGATCGAACTGCGCATCGGGGTGGCGGTGTTCTGTTAGCAATATCCAAAAACATATCTTCTTCTTGAATACACATTACCACCACTCTTGAAACTATCTGGGCTTTACTCACTATTGGCCATCAAAAAATCGTCCTAGGCGCATGCTATCGTTCCCCTTCGTCGTCCTCAACGAACTCCACGACGTTATGAACCACATCGTAACACGTTTCCCCAGTTATCCCTTGTTTTTACTCGGTGACTTTAACTTTCCGAACATAAATTGGACTACACAACGAGTTTCCATTTCTCCTTTTTCGACACAAGCTTCTGAGTTTTTTAACTTTTGCTCGATCTTTTCTTTAACGCAATTAGTAGATCATTCAACTAGAATATCATCTCACGCAGCTAACACTCTTGACTTAATCCTAACTACGCGGCCCGATTTTACTTCCGACATAACGTACTTGCCCGGAATCAGCGATCATTCTCTTCTCAGTTTTTCTTTTAATGCATCATTCCCAAAAGTTTCAAACAACAAAAAAGTAATTCGTGACTACAAAAAGGCGAACTTTCAGGCTATTAATCACGAGTTATCCATCTTTCTTGATACTTTTTTGGCAAACTTCGATGATCATTCTGTTCAAACTAACTGGGACATATTTGCGTGTAAAGTTTACGATCTAACAGAAAAATTCATACCGAAACGCACTATCACGTGTAATCATCGCGCCCCGTGGTACAACGCCCACTTGAAAAGGCTGTCTAACTGTAAGAAGCGCCTTTATCGTTCTGCCAGGAAATCGCCAACTGATTCCCGATGGGAAGCTTACAGATTAGCATCGAACGCTTACATATCTGCATTAAAAGCTGCTAAATCTTCATTTTTATCCCAAACCCTGCCATCCATGCTTAATAATAACGTTAGAAAGTTTTGGAAAGTCATAAATCCGCCACTTGATAACAGTATTTACTTAGAAGACGCATCGGGCAATTCCATTTCCTTGAGTGATTGTGCGGCTGTGCTCAATGATACATTCACGAAAAACTTTTCTGTTCCTTCCACAGGTAATGCTCCTAGCGTGCAGACATATAATTTTCCTATAATGTCCTCCATCTGTATCGAAGCGCCAGGTGTGGCTAAGTTGATTGCTGGACTTAAATACCATTCTTCTCCAGGTTACGATTTAATAGACTCGAAGTTTTTGAAGAATACAAGTTCATTTAGTTCTATTATTTTAACAAAAATATTCCAGCAGTCACTTGACACATCTACGCTACCCATACAATGGAAAATAGGTAAGGTGGTTCCACTCTTCAAATCTGGCCAAAAAACATCCCCCGCAAATTACCGCCCTATATCTTTAACCAGTACCTGCTGTAAATTACTGGAACATATCATATTCTCACATCTAGTCAATTTCCTTGAATCAAATTTGTTTTTTACATCTGCACAGCACGGGTTTTGCAAATCGCTCTCATGCGAAACACAGTTAATATCTTTTACTCACAAGCTACATCGCATTTTAGACCAATCATCAAAAGCTGACTGTGTTTATTTAGACTTTTCCAAAGCCTTTGACAAGGTATGCCACAAGCTGCTACTACACAAACTAAGCAAACTCCAACTTGATGACACCATAAAGAAGTGGATTGTATGTTTCCTTAAAAATCGCTCGCAATTTGTTTCAGCTAATAATCATAACTCTTCATTCAGCCAGGTTTCCTCTGGTGTCCCCCAGGGATCTGTTCTTGGACCTCTTTTGTTTCTTATTTACATTAATGATCTGCCTTCTCTTATATCCTCTAATGTTCATTTGTTTGCCGACGACTGCGTAATTTTTCGAGAAATAACTGCTGACAACGACTCCTACTCTCTCCAATCAGATCTAAATAGTGTAAGCAACTGGTGCAAAGAATGGTTAATGGAACTTAATGTCACTAAATGTAAAGTAATGCGTGTATCGAGAACTACTAGTTGTATGCCTATATATTACCTGTACAATACAACCACTTGAAATCGTTTCTTCTTACAAGTACTTAGGTGTTCATATTACCAACAATTTAACTTGGACGAAACACATTGAATACATTATTAACAAGCAAACCGCATGCTAGGTTATTTACGTCGAAATTTTTTTTCAGGCCCCGTCTTCTTTAAAACTTCTTCTATACAAAACACTAATCAGATCAAAAACTAAGTATGCAACACCAGTATGGGATCCTTGCCACGACAACTTACTCACCGCACTTGAACTTGTTCAGAATAATTCAGCCCGTTTCATACTATCAAATTACAACAGAACGCAAGTGTAACGGCAATGAAAAGTAGTATTGACCTCCCATCCTTAGCATCACGACGTCGCATTTTTCGCCTAACTTTATTTCATAAGGTTTTATTACCATGCTTCTCTCCATGCTGAACTGCTTTCACAGCCTCAGTACATATCATGTCGAATTGACCACATCATAAAGTTGGAGTTGTTTCATCTCACACTAAATTTTGCTCAGTCTTTCATTCCAAAAACCTCCCGAGAGTGGAAGCACCACCTTCCCCGCCGATGTTGTTTCCATACGCGTTAATCACCTGTTTCACATCAGCATTAGCTATATTGTATAATCAGGATAATCTATGTTTTTTTTAATTTAAGCACATGCTCTGTTTTTTTATATTTTTGTACATCTTGTTACTCCCCACTCCCCTCTTCAATGCTCATGGCCTGAGGGTATAATAAATAATAAGTAAATAAATAAATAAATAAAAATAAAAACTGACACGGTACATGGGACCGAACCAGGATAACTGGGGACAAAATTTTGCCGTTCGTAACGTTTGCACACAACACCGTTGTGTTCAACGAACCACCGGATATTGAACTTTCTTCCTCGTCTACGGTTGTGTGTCGACATACACCATCGACGCATCTTTATTCATTCAATGTAACTTCGAAAACCTCGACAACTACACGAGAACATTTAGCCTCTATGCTCGCTGACACACTACAACGCGCTCGAATCAAAACGGATGCCAGTCAACAAGACCGCAAGCAACGCTACGACGGCCTTCATCGAGACATCACCTTCCGTCCTGGAGATGAAGTACAATTCTCGACGCCTGTTCGTACGCCCGGATTGTGTGAAAAGTTTCAGTCCACGCTTTCTCGGACCTTACGTTCTTTGTGAGCGAACATCTCCTGTCAAATACCTTGTCACTCCAGTCGAGAGTTCCTCGGACCGTTCGATACCGTGCCTCCGAGATAGTTCCCGTTTCACGTCTCAAGCCCTTTGTTCGCCGTACCTTCTCCGCATAACCCCCGTATTCTAGAACGCCCCTTCACTCAACGCTTTACCTTCACTTGGGCAAGCCGATGGGGACGTCATCTCTAGGTAGGGCAAGTCACTGCATATGAGTGATAATTTGCTGCTACTCTTAAGTAGCGCAGCGCCATTTTCAGTCGAGCAGCGGCGCAGTGCTCAACTCTGTCAAGTGAAGGGTGAAAGTCGAGTCGTGGAGCGTTTGTTAATACGGGGGTAAGACTTGGCCGGGCCGGCCGCTCAAGTGCGCGGAGAAAGTAAGTGTGAGCATTATTTATGCGTCCCATATTTTCATCTGTACATACTCATCATCACCACTTCAGTTTAAGTTGTGGGGCACATACTCGAGACAAAGAAGAATAGTCTTGAGTGTCTTGGACGCCGTCTTACAATATATACACGAACCACGTGAAGTGAATGTATGAACACCGTTCTGGCTCAGTTTGTAGAGCATCGGGAACGTTATTCGAAGGTTGCAGGCTGGGCCCTGCTCGTGAAAAGTTATTTTTTAATCCACTTTCCTATATTCACATACATCATAAGTAAAAAAATAAAGCTTTTCTATACTTTCCTACCCCTTTTCGTCTGTTCAAATTATTCTAATATTAAACAAAAACAAACGACCATTTAAACATTCCCCTTCTTTTGTTTCTGTAAGATTTTCGTGTAAAAGGTGCTTCGCCCTGTACCGCAAAAATGTTATTGGGGAGCACCTGTAAACTTATTATTTAAGAGAGCACTTCCAACCCGCAGAGACAAGACTTCGTGAGCTTCGAAACATTTTGATTTGACAACAGCAAATATTTTTCAAGAAACTGGAACAACACGTCTTTTTTTTTCTTCTGCATGTCCATATGCGGCATTCTGTGTATAGGTAGTTGTACATATATATATCCATGTATAGACATATGTATATATATAATATTATATATATACACATATAATACACTATACCGGTACGACTGTGGAACGAACGCCCGTCTTACCACTATAGAAATATATGTCAAACAAATGGGACAAGACCCATAGAAAATATATATATTACTCTCTGCAGTTGCGTCATATCAACAAATGTTGTCTTCTGTGTTTCTAGTCGCTTCAAGTTGTTTGTGTTTTTTTTCGTATTTTTTCTTCAATATATTTTTTCGTTTCGTTTTATGTGCTCCTGTTTTTGTGTGTGAAGTGTGGATTAAAAAAGAAAACAAAAAAGAAAAGTCGGGGGTTTCGAGGGATCATGGAGAAAGCCGGGGTGGAATTGGGTGGTGACATGTGTTCATTTCCTTTCTTCAGTGAACGCGTAATAAAATGCATATGTTTTAT
>WOVY01007207.1:0-25519 GCA_013436015.1 Rhipicephalus annulatus
CAACGCTTGCTGGTTTGGAGGCCAGTTGTGACCAAAGTGGCGTTGATGGCAGACCTCAAGTCCTTCTTCCGCTAGGAAATTGCGCGTCTTCTTCGCTCCTGCCCTTTGCACACCAACCGACTGTTCAACAATCGCCTACTACCTTCTTCCCTCCCATCCGTCGAGCGATTGAACAGGAATTGCGGAGGTAATGCCTGCGTAACCCTCCACAGCCTCCGGCTCCTGCGCCCTTGAGTTACGCGCAAGTGGTCGCCAGGCCGCCCCAGGTCGTTCCAGCACCGCCCCTCTGACTTACGTCGAAGCTGCCGCGCTCGACCTCCGCCTTTGCAGCGGGTGTGCCCGCTACGTATGTTGACGTAACCCCTCAGCCTCAGCTTCAGTCCACCATGCAGCCACCGTTCCGTCCATCGGCCCTTGCGACATAAGTGAAACCTACCCCGTGAACAGATGGTGCACACCCGACAACCGGCCCATCTGCTTTGCCTGCGGTTACGCCGGTCACGTGGTCCGCTATTGCCATCGCGTACAGCCGGCTCCAATTCTTCACCTGTTGCTGGCCAACTCAGCCGTCCTTATCGCGAAGAACCGCCGTCTATGCCACCCCCATCGATCTCGCCCAGGTCCATCTCAAAGATCACCGTCTCCACGACGCCGTTCCCTGTCTCCCATGCGGCCAAGTGCGGCAGCTCATGAGTGGGAAAACTAGTCGTCGCAGTCCCCGAGGCAAGGACTGCGACGCTATCGCAATGTGAAAGCCCTCAGAGCAGCCCCTCGAATGTGATTGACGTGCTTGTTGGACGGTGTTTGTGCATCGGCTCTTATTGACACTGGAGCTGCCGTATCAGTTATGGACAAAAAACTCTGCCCGCTTACTTCGAAAAGTGACGACGCCACTTTCTGGGTTATCCCTCCGTACTGCAAGTTTGCACCGCCTTCATCCTACAGCAGGTGCACAGCTCGCGTTTTCATCCAAGACGTTCTGTATATCGCCCAGTTCATCATCATTCAGGCATGCTCTCTGACGTCATCCTGGGATGGGACTTTTTATCTCCCACCATGACGCCGTCATCCACTGTGCCGCCGCCTATATTGAGCTCTCACCCTTCTCGCATCTGACGCCAGAAGACAGTTCCCCCGACACTGAGCAAGATTCTAACGAAAGACGATACAGCAGTGCCTCCAAACTCGACGACGGCTGTGTCTGTCTACTGCGCTGGTCTCTCCGACACCATTGGACTTGTTTCGCCATCTGACCGCACTTGCCGCAGAAAAGGGTTGCTAGTACCTTTCGCGACCGTGCAGGTCAACCAGGGCAACACTGCTATTTTTGTAACCAACCCGTCCCCAGTACGCTGTTACACTTGCTTCGAGGGAATGTTCTCGGGAAAGTGGAACCAGTCGACGACGCACAAGTCCTGGACGTACACGATGACACGCGCGGTCCCAGGTCGTGTACCATCAATGCTGTTTCCACTTCTGATTCGTCATCTACTGATGTATTTGGCCCCTCCATCGCTGACAACCTTACGGCCGTACAGCGTTCCCAGCTTCTGGACCTGTACAAGAATATCGTTCTTCTTTCGATGGTCGGGCGAAGTTCTCTTGGTCGCACGTCCGTTGTTACGCATCGCATCGACACTGGTGCCCATCCACCTTTACGGCAACGTCCATATCGCGTGTCGCCTGCTGAACGTCAAGTAATTAATGATCAGGTTGACGATAAGCTCCGACGTGACGTTATTCGGCCCTCGGACAGTCCATGGGCGTCTCCTGTTGTTCTTGTTGCGAAGAAAGACGGTTCTGTGCGGTTCTGTGTGGACTGCAGACGGCTCAATAAGATCACTCGCAAGGATGTTTATCCACTGCCACGCATCGATGACGCGATTGATAGCCTTCATGGAGCCGATTTTTTTTCTTCTCTCGATCTGCGCTCGGGGTACTGGCAAGTACCTATGGCAGACGACGCTCGACCAAAGACCGCCTTCTTCACGCCAGACGGCTTGTACGAGTTCAACGTAATGCCATTTGGTCTATGTAATGCACCTGCGACCTTCGAGCGCATGATGGACACCGTTCTGCGCAACTTGAAATGGTACACGTGCTTGTGTTACCTCGACGATGTCATTGTCTTTGCTCCGGATTTCTCACGCATCTCCAACGTCTGAAAGAAGTTTTCACACGTGTGAGCAATGCCGGCTTGCAAGTAAATCTGAAAAAGTGCCGCTTTGCAGCACGGCAACTCACCATACTCGGGTACGTCGTGTCCAAAGAAGGCATTCTTCCTGATCCTGCCAAGCTTCAGGCCGTGGCTGAATTCCCCAAACCTTCATCTGTCAAAGAACTGCGTAGTTTCGTGGGCCTGTGCTCATACTTCCGACGCTTCATACGAAATTTTGCCACGATCATATCACCGCTGAAGAAGCTCCCTGGAAGTAACGAGCACTTCAATTCGTGGTCATCTGAGTGCGACGACGCGTTCGCGAAGCTCCGCCATTTGTTGACGTCGCCTCCCATTCTACGCCACTACGACCCCACAGCCCCAACGGAGGGGCACACGGACGCCGGCGGTGTAGGCCTCGGCGCTGTCCTGGCGCAGCAAAAACCCGGATTCTCTGAATATGTCGTAGCATATGCTAGCCGTACGCTCTCGAAAGCCGAGAAAAACTGCACCGTCACGGAGAAAGAGTGCCTGGCGATCGTCTGGGCTCTTACAATATTTCGACCTTATTTGTATGGTCGCCCATTCGATGTCGTCACCGACCATCATGCACTATGCTGGCTTTCATCATTGAAGGATCCCTCAGGCCGTCTCGCCCGTTGGGCTCTTCGCTTACAAGACTACGACAACCGCGTGCATTACCGCAACGGCCGCCAGCATGCTGACGCCGACGCCCTCTCGCGCTCCCCTCTGCCTGAGGTGATGTGCTCTGCTCAGTATCCTCGGCTGCTGTTTCTGCCATTGATGTTGACATCATCGCTACTGAACAGCGAAAGATATTAGATCGGCCCGCTCATCGACATGCTCACTGATCCATCCGCAACGCCATCCACGCGTACCTTGCGTCGTCAAGCTCGTCATTTCGCCATCAATGACGGCCTTCTACACCGACGCAACTACGACGCCGACGGCCGGCAGTGGTTACTCGTGATACCCCGAGGTCTGCGGTCAGAGATATGTGATTCCTTCCATTCTGATCCACAATGCGCGCACTCTGGGGTATTCAAAACCTACCATCGCATTCGACAACGCTACTTCTGGCGCGGGATGTACCGCTATGTGCAGCAGTTCGTTCGCTCTTGCCTCACTTGCCAACGCCGTAAACCGTCAGCCCACATGTCGCACGCCGGTCTGCAACCGTTACCTTGCCCTGACCGTCCCTTTGGGCGCGTAGGTATCGATTTGTATGGACCACTTCCTCTGACGTCGGCTGGTAACCGCTGGGCCATCGTTGCCGTTGACCACTTAACGCGATACGCCGAAACCGCTGCTGTCCCGGCGGCTACTGCGCGCGATGTTGCGTCCTTCCTGCTGCATCAATTTATACTACTCCGCCACGGACCAACGCAAGAGCTTCTCAGTGATTGAGGCCGTTTCTTCTTGTTGGAAGTCGTCGAAGCCATTCTGACGGAGTGCCACTCTGTCCACCGCAAAACTATTGCTTACCACCCACAGACGAATGGCCTCACCGAACGCTTTAACCGCACCCTCGGTGACATGCTTTCTATGTACGTCGCTGCCAATCACACTAATTGGAATAATTTACTGCCCTTCGTCACCTATGCCTACAACACCGCCCCTCAGAGTACGACTGGTTTTTCACCTTTCTACTTGCTGTACGGAAGACACCCGTCGCACACTATGGACACGATACTCCCGTACACGCCGGATCCATCTGAGTGTACACCTATTTCCGAGACAGCCAGGCTTGCTGAAGAGTGTCGCGAGCTTGCCAAGACTTTCACAACGCAAGAGCAAGAGCAGCAGAAGAGTATTCGTGATGGTTCCCACCACTTCTGAGCCCACGTTCCTTCCTGGTGCGCTTGTATGGCTCTCGATCCTGACCTCAGCAGCTGGCCTCTCTTCCAAACTACGTCCCAAATACGAAGGCCCCTACCGTGTCATCGAGCGCACCTCACCCATCAACTATCTGATCGAACCCGTTGAACAATCTTCGGACGTGCGCCGCCGTGGGCGCGACATCGTCAACGTGGAGCGCCTGAAGGCTTGTTATGACCCGCTCATAGTAACAAGCTGTTAGGTCGCCAGGCAGCTCCCTCTTAGACCCCGGGGTAATTGTAGCGAAGCCTCCGAACTCGGAAATGGGTCGAGCTCTTGAGTACCTTCCAGTGGGGCTACCCAACAAGGACGCCGCTCGCGCTGAGAGCCCGTGCTTGGCTGTGACTGTCGCCATTGTATATTCTCGCTCGTTGCCGGTTAATAAACGCCTTAACAATGCATATAGTTGCTTATACTTATGCTTGCTTATGTTTATGATTGCTTTCGCTTGTTTTTGCTTTCTTCCGCTTACTCAAGCTTATGCTTACTCATCCTTATACTTATGCTCGCTTATGCTTATGATTGCTTATGCTTATGCTTGGTTATGCTTGCTTATGCTTGCTCATGCTTATGCTTATGCCTATGCTTGCTTATGCTCATGCTTGGTGATGGTTATGCTTGCTTATGCTTATGCTTGCTTATGCCTATGCTTGCTTAAGCTTATGCTTGCTTATGCTTGCTTATGCTTATGCTTGCCTATGCTAGCTTATGCTTATGTGTGCATCTGCTTGCTTCTGATTGCTTTCCTTATGCTTGCTTAGGCATATGCTGGCTTATGCTGTGTTATGCTTGCTTAATCTTATGATTATTTATGTTCGCTTATGCTTATGATTATTTATGCTTGCTTATGCCTATGCTTGCTTATTCTTATGCTTGCTTATTCCTATGCTTTTTCATTTTATGCTTGCTTATGCTTATGCTTGTTTATGCCTATGCTTGCTTATTCCTATGCTTGTTCATTTTATGCTTGCTTATGCTTATGCTTGCTTATCCTTATGCTTGCTTATGCCTATGCTTGCTTATGCTTGCTTATGCTTGCTTATGATTGCTTATGCCTATGCTTGCTTAGGCTTGCTTATACTTGCTTAGGCTGACACTTAATCTTGCTTCTGCTTGCCTATGCTCGCTTATGCTTATGCTTGTTTATGCTTGCTTATACTTGTGCTTGCTTATGCTTATGATTGCTTATGGTTATGCTTGCTTAATCTTATTCTTGCTTCTTCTTGCCTATATTTGCTTATGCTTATGCTTGCTTATGCTTATGTTTGTTTATGCTTATGCTTGCTTGTACTTATGCTTGCTTATGTCTATGCTTACTTATGCTTGCGTATGCTTGTGCTTGCTTATGCTTAGGCTTGCTTATGCTTATGCTTGCTTATGCTTGTGCTTGCTTATGCTTATGATTGCTTATGGTTATGCTTGCTTATTCTTATATTTGCTTATGTTTGCTTATGCTTACTTATGCTTATGCTTGATAATGCTTGCTTATGCTTGCTTATGCTTGCTTATGATTACTCATGCTTATGCTTGCTAATTCCTACTCATTCTTATGCTTGCCTATGCTTATGCTTGCTTATGCTTGCTTTTGCTTGCTTTTGCTTCTTATGCTTGTGCTTACTTACCCTTATGCTTATGCTTGCTTATGATTTTGCTTGCTTATGCTTATGCTTGCTAATGCTTGGTAATTCTTGCCTATACTTGCTCATGCTTGCTTATGCTTATGCTTGGTTGTGCTTATGCTTATGCTTGCTTATGTTTATGCTTGCTTATGCTTATGCTTGCTTATGGTTATGCTTACTTATGCTTATGCTTGCTTATGTCTACGCTTGCTAATGCTTGCTTACGCTTGCTTATGCTTACTTATGCGTATGCTTGCTTATTCCTACTCATTCTTATGCTTGCCTATGCTTATGCTTTCATATGCTTAGGCCTATGCTTGCTTATGCTAGCTTTTGCTTGCTTCTACTTGCTTATACTTGTGCTTACTTATTCTTATGCTTATGCTTGCTTATGATTATGCTTGCTTACACCTATGCTTGCTAATGCTTGCTTATGCTTGTCCGTGCTTGCTTATGTTTTTGCTTGCTTGTGCTTATGCATATGCTTGCTTATGCCTATGCTTGCTTATGCTTATGCTTGCTTATGGATATGCTTGCTTATGACTATGCTCGCTTATACTTGCTTATACTTGCTTATGCTGATATATATTCTTGCTTCTGCTTGCCTATGCTTGCTTATGCTTATGCTTGCTTATGCTTATGTTTGTTTATGCTTATGCTTGCTTACACTTGTGCTTGCTTATACTTTTGATTGCTTATGGTTATGCTTGCTTATTATACTTGCTTATGCTTGCTTATGCGTGCTTATGCTTATGCATGCATCTGTTTGCTTTTCTTATGCTTGCTTATTCTATGCTTGCTTATGCTTTTGCTGGCTTATGATTGCTTATGCTTATGATAATATATGCTTGCTTATGCTTATGCTTGCCTAAGCTTGCTTATGCTTATGCTTGCTTATGCTTGCTTATTCTTGTTTGTGCCTATGCTTGCTTATGCTTATGCTTGCTTATGCCTATGCTTGTTCATTTTATGCTTGCTTATGCTTGCTTATCCTTTTGCTCGCTTATGCATATGCTTGCTTATGCCTATGCTTGCTTGCGCTTATGCTTGCTTATCCTTATGCTTGCTTAAGCTCATGGCTGCTTATGCTTATCCTTGCTTGTGCTTATGCTTGCTTATGCTTGCGCTCACTTATGCCTAGGCTTGCTTATGCTTATGCTTGCTTATGGTTATTGTTGCTTATGCTTGCTTTTGCTTGCTTTTGCTTGCTTCTGCTTTCTTATGCTTATGCTTACTTATCCTTATGCTTATGCTTGCTTATGCTTGCTCATGCTCATACGTATTCTTGCTTCTGCTTGCATATGCTTGCTTATGCTAGCTTATGCCTATGTTTGTTTATGCTTAAGCTTGCTTATACTTATGCTTGCTTATGTGTATGCTTACTTATTCTTAGGCTTGCTTGTGCCTATGCTTGGTTATGCTTGTGCTTGCTTATGCTCATGCTTGCTTATGCCTACTTATGATTATGCTTGATTAGGCTTATGCTTGCTTGTGCTTATGCTTACTTTTGCTTATGCTTGCTTATGCTTATGCTTGATTGTGCTTATGCTTGCTTATGCGTATGCTTGCTCATGATTACGCTTGCTTATGCTTATGCTTGCTGATGATTATGCTTGATTATGCTTGCGTATGCTTATGCTTGTTTATGCTAATGCTTGCTCATGGTTATGCTTGCGTGTTCTTATGCTTGTTTATGCTAATGCTTGCTCAAGCTTATGCTTGCTTATGCTTATGTTTGCTTATGCCAATGCTTGCTTATGCCTATGCTTATGCTTATGCTTGCTTAAGCCTACGCTCGCTTAAAGTTATACTTGCTTATGCTTATGCTTGCTTATGCCTATTCTTGCTTATGCTGATGCTTGCTTCTGCTTGCTTCTGCTTGCTTATGCTTATACATGCTTCTGCTTACTTCTTCTTGCTTATGCTTGCTTATCCTTATGCTTGCTTATGCTTATGCTGGCTTATGCTTATGCTTTCTTATGCTTATGCTTGCTTATGCTTATGCTTGCTAATGCTTATGATATGCTTGCTTATGCTTGCTTGTGCTTATGCTTGTTTTTGCTTGCTCATGGTTATGCTCTCTTATGCGTTTGCTTGCCTATGCCCATGCTTGCTTATGCTTGGTTATGCTTGTTTATGCTTATGCTTGCAGGCCTATGTTTGCTTATGCTTATGCTTGCTTGTGCTTATGCTTGGTTATGCTTGTGCTTGCGTGTGCTTATGCTTGCTTATAATTGCTTAGGCTTATGCATGCTTATGAGTATGCTTGCTTATGCTTATACTTGCTGACGCCTATGCTTGCTTATGTTTGCTTTTGCTTATGCTTCCTTATGCTTATGGTTGTTTATGCATATGCTTGCTTATGCCTATGCTTGCTTATGCTTGCTTATGCTTACGCTCGCTTATGCTTATGATTGCTCATGCCTATGCTTGCTTTTGCTTGCCTATGCTTGCTTATGCTTACGCTTGTTTATGCTTATGCTCATGCTTCCTTATCCTTATGCTTGCTTGTGCTTATGATTGCTTATGCCTGTGCTTGCCAATGCTTGCTTATACTTGCTTATGCTGATACTGATCCTTGCTTCTGCTTGCCTATGCTTCCTTAAGCTTGTGCTTGCTTATACTTATGCTTGCTTAATTTTATGCTTACTTATGCTTGTTTATGCTTATGGTTGTTTATGCTTATGATAGCTTATGCTTATGTTTGCTTATGCTTGTGCTTGCTTATGCTTATGGATATGCTTTTTTATTCTTATACTTGCTTATGCTTACTTATGCTTATGCTTGCTAATGCTTGCTTATTCTTACTTATGCTTATGGTTGCTTATTCCTACTCATTCTTATGCTTGCCTATGCTTATGCATGCATATGTTTAGGCTTCTGCTTGCTTTTGCTTGCTTCTGCTTGGTTATGCTTGTTAATGTTTGCTTATGCTTGCTCATGCTTGCTTATGCTTATGTTTGCTTGTGCTTATGCTTATGCTTGCTTATGTTTATGCTTGCTTATGCTTATGCTTGCTTATGGTTATGCTTGCTTATGCCTATGCTTGCTTATGTCTATGCTTGCCTATGCTTGCTTATGCTTGCTTATGCTTAGGCTTGTTTATGCTTATGCTTGCTTATGCTTGTGCTTGCTTATGCTTATGCTTGTTTATGTTTATGCTTGCTTATACTTATGCTTGCTTGTGTTTATGCTTGTGCTTGCTTATGCTTGTGCTTGCTTATACTTAGGCTTGCTTATTCTTATACTTGCTTACTCTTGCTTATGCTCACTTATGCTTACTCATGCTTATGCTTGCTAATACTTGCTTATGCTTGCTTTCGCTTTCTTATGCTTGTGCTTACTTATCCTTATGCTTATGCTTGCTTATGCTTATGCTTTCTTGTGCTTATGCTTTTGTTTGCTTGTGCCTATGCTTATGCTTGCTTAGGTTTATGCTTGCTTATGCTTGTTTATGGTTATGCTTGCTTATGCTTATGCTTGCTTATGTCTATGCTTGCTTATGCTTGCTTATGCTTATCCTTGCTTATGGTAAGGCTTGTTTATGCTCACGCTTGCTTTTGCTTGCTTCTGCATGCTTATGCTTGTGCTTACTTATCCTTTTGCTTATGCTTGCTTATGAATATGCTTGCTTATGCTTATGCTTGCTTGTGCTTATGCTTATGTTCGCTTATGTTTGTGCTTGCATATGCTTATGCTTGCTTATGGTTATGGTTGCTTATGCTTATGCTTGATTATGTCTATGCTTGCTTATGCTTATGCTTGCTTATGCTTAGGCTTGTTTATGCTTATGCTTGCTTATACTTGTGCTTGCTTATGCTTAGGCTTGCTTATGGTTGTGCTTGCTAATGCTTATGCTTGCTTACACCTATGCTTGCTTATACTTCTGCTTGCTTATGCTTACTCATGCTTATGCTTGCTCATTTTTACTCATGCTGTAGCTAAGCCTCCGAACTCGGAAATGGGTCGAGCTCTTAAGTACCTTCTAGTGGGGCTACCCAACAAGGACGCCGCTCGCGCTGAGAGCCCGTGCTTGGCTGTGACTGTCGCCATTGTATATTCTCGCTCGTTGCCGGCTAATAAACGCCTTAACAATTTGGTGGAGAGTGCTGCGATCCCTGTCTATGCCTTTGGAGCTACAATCCCGGACCCTGCCATCTACTATGTACCACGACGCTTCTCAGCAAACGCCTCCTCCAATGCCACCTTGTTGTCCCGGTGTTCCCAAAATCCGTGATCCACCCATCTTCACTGGCGCTGATGGCACTGACATGGAGGACTGACTCGCCATTTACGAGCGCGTGAGCGTCCCCAACAAATGGGACGAGGACAGCAAGCTGACCAACTTGGTATTTTACCTTACCGGCGTTGCCAGTTTGTGGTACAACAACCACGCGTCCGATTTTGCCACCTGGTCCGATTTTATGACCGCAATCATCAACGTCTTCGGCCGCCCTGCTGTTCGCAAGCTGCAAGCCGAGCAGCGCTTACGTGAACGTGCTCAGAAGGCTGCTGAGTCATTCACCAGCTATATTGAAGACGTCCTAGACCTATGCAACAAATCTAATCTCACCATGTCCGAGTCTGACAAGATCCGAAACATCATGACAGGCATTGACGATGATGCCTTCACGATGCTGCTCGCCAAAAACCCCGGCAGAGTGGCTGAGGTCATCACACTGTGCAAGAGCTACGAGGAGCTCCGCCGGCAGCGTTCGATGACCCGACGCTCTCCACCACGAGCTGCAACGCTTGCAGGTTTGGAGGCCAGTTGTGACCAAGTGGCGTTGATGGCAGACCTGAAGTCCTTCATCCGCGAGGAAATTGCGCGTCAGTTCTCGCTCCTGCCTTTTGCACACCAACCGACTGTTCAACAATCGCCCACTACCCTTCTCCCTCCCATCCGTCGAGCGATTGAACAGGAAATAGCAGAGGTATTGCCTGCGTACCACCCTCCACAGCCTCCGGCTCCTGCGCCCCTGAGTTACGCGCAAGTGGTCGCCAGGCCACCCCAAGTCGTTCCAGCAACCGCCCCTCTGACTTACGCCAAAGCTGCCGCTCAACCTCCGTCCTTTGCAGCGGGTGTGCCCGCTACGTATGTCGACGTAACCCCTCAGCCTCAGCTTCAGTCCACCATGCAGCCACCGTTCCGTCCATCGGCCTTTGCGACATGGGTGAGACCTACCCCGGTGAACAGATGGCACACACCCGACAACCGGCCCATCTGCTTTGCCTGCGGTTACGCTGGTCACGTGGTCCGCTATTGCCATCGCGTACAGCCGGCTCCAATTTCTTCACCTGTTGCTGGCCAACTCAGCCGTCCTTATCGCGAAGAACAGCCGTCTATGCCACCTCGATCTCGCCCAGTTCCATCTCAAAGATCGCCGTCTCCACGACGCCGTTCCCTGTCTCCCATGCGGCCAAGTGCGGCAGCTCATGAGCGAGAAAACTAGTCGTCGCAGTCCCCGAGGCAAAGACTGCGACGCTATCGCAATGTGAAAGCCCTCAGAGCAGCCCCTCGAATGTCATTGACGTGCTTGTGGACGGTGTTTGTTGATCGGCTCTTATTGACGCTGGAGCTGCCGTATCAGTTATGGACAAAAAACTCTGCCGCTTACTTCGAAAAGTGAGGACGCCACTTTCTGGGTTATCCCTCCGTACTGCAAGTTCGCACCGCATTCATCCTACAGCAGGGTGCACAGCTCGCGTTGTCATCCAGGACGTTCTGTATGTCGCCCAGTTCATCATCATTCAGGCATGCTCTCATGACGTCATCCTGGGATTGGACTTTTTCTCCCGCCATGACGCCGTCATCCACTGTGCCTCCGCCGAAATCGAGCTCTCACCCTTCTCGCATTTGACGCCAGAAGACATTCCCCCGACACTGAGCAAGATTCTAACGAAAGACGATACAACAGTGCCTCCAAACTCGACGACGGCTGTGCCTATCTACTGCGCTGGTCTCTCCGACACCATTGGACTTGTTTCGCCATCTGACCGCACTTGCAGCAGGAAAGGGTTGCTCCATATCACGTGTCGCGTTGCTCCATATCGCGTTGCTCCAAACGGCAACGTCCATATCGCGTGTCGCCTGCTGAATGTCGAGTAAATAATGATCAGGTTGACGATATGCTCCGACGTGACGTTATTCGGCCCTCGGACAGTCCATGGGCGTCTCCTGTTGTTCTTGTTGCGAAGAAAGACGGTTCTGTGCGGTTCTGTGGGGACTACAGACGGCTCAATAAGATCACTCGCAAGGATGTTCATCCACTGCCACGCATCGATGACGCGATTGACAGCCTTCATGGAGCCGATTTTTTTCTTCTCTCGATCGGCGCTCGGGGTACTGGCAAGTACCTATGGCTGATGACGCTCGACCAAAGACCGCCTTCGTCACACCAGACGGCTTGTACGAGTTCAACGTAATGCCATTTGGTCTAGGTAATGCACCTGCGACCTTCGAGCGCATGATGGACACCGTTCTGCGCAACTTTGGCACACGTGCTTGTGTTACCTCGACGATGTCATTGTCTTTGCTCCGGATTTCTCCACGCATCTCCAACGTCTGAAAGAAGTTTTCGCACGTGTGAGCAATGCCGGCTTGCACCTAAATCAGAAAAAGTGCCGCTTTGCAGCACGGTAACTCACCATACTGGGGTACGTCGTGTCCAAAGACGGCATTCTTCCTGATCCTCAAAGCTTCAGGCCGTGGCCAAATTCCCCAAACCTGCATCTGTCAAAGAACTGCGTAGTTTCGTGGGCCTGTGCTCATACTTTCGACGCTTCATACGAAATTTTGCCACGATCATATCACCGCTGACGAAGCTCCTTGGAAGAAACGGGCCCTTCAATTCGTGGTCATCCGAGTGCGACGACGCGTTCGCGAAGCTCCGCCATTTGTTGACGTCGCCTCCCATTCTACGCCACTACGACCCCACAGCCCCAACGGAGGTGCACACGGACGCCAGCGGTGTAGGCCTCGGCGCTGTCCTGGCGCAGCGAAAACCCGGATTCCCTGAATATGTCGTAGCATATGCTAGCCGTACGCTCTCGAAAGCCGAGAAAAACTACACCGTCACGGAGAAAGAGTGCCTGGCGATCGTCTGGGCTCTTACAAAATTTCGACCTTATTTGTATGGTCGCCCATTCGATGTCGTCACCGACCATCATGCACTATGCTGGCTTTCATCATTGAAGGATCCCTCAGGCCGTCTCGCCCGTTGGGCTCTTCGCTTACAAGACTACGACAACTGCGTGCTGTACCGCAACGGAAACCAGCATGCTGACGCCGACGCCCTCTCGCGCTCCCCTCTGCCTGAAGGTGATGTGCTCTGCTCAGTATCCTCGGCTGCTGTTTCTGCCATTGATGTTGACATCATCGCTACCCAACAGCGAAAGGATAATTGGATCGGCCCGCTCATCGACATGCTCTCTGATTCATCCGCAACGCCATTCATGCGTGCCTTGCGTCGTCAAGCTCGCCATTTCACCATCCGTGACGGCCTTCTACACCGACGAAATTACGACGCCGACGGCTGGCAGTGGTTACTTGTGATACCCCGCAGTCTGCGGTTGGAAATATGTGAATCCTTCCAGTCTGATCCTCAATGCGGGTACTCTGGGGTATTCAAGACCTACCATCGCTTTCGACAACGCTACTTCTGGCACGGGCTGTACCGCTGTGTGCAGCAGTTCGTTCGCTCTTGCCTCACTTGCAACGCCATAAACCGTCAGCCCACATATCACACGCCGGTCTGCAACCGTTACCTTGCCCTGACCGTCCCTTTGGGCGCGTAGGTATCGATTTGTATGGACCACTTCCTCTGACGTCGGATGGTAACCGCTGGGCCATCGTTGCCGTTGACCACTTAACGCGATACGCCGAAACCGCCGCTCTTCCTGCGGCTACTGCGCGCGATGTTGCGTCCTTCCTGCTGCATCAATTTATACTCCGCCACGGACCACCGCAAGAGCTTCTCAGTGATCGAAGCCGTGTCTTCTTGTTGGAAGTCGTCGAAGCCATTCTCACGGAGTGCCACTCTGTCCACCGCAAAACTACTGCTTACCACCCACAGACGAATGGCCTCACCGAACGCTTTAACCGCACCCTCGGCGACATGCTTTCTATGTACGTCGCTGCCAACCACGCTAATTGGGATAATATATTGCCCTTTGTCACCTACAACACCGCCCCTCAGAGCACGACTGGTTTTTCACCTTTCTACTTGCTGTACTTAAGGCACCCGTCGCACACCATTGACACGATACTCCCGTACACGCCGGATCCATCTGAGTGTACACCTATTTCCGAGACAGCCAGGCTTGCTGAAGAGTGTCGCGAGCTTGCCAAGACTTTTACGACGCAAGAGCAAGAGCGGCAGAAGAGTATTCGTGATGGCTCCACCAGTTTTGAGCCCACGTTCCTTCCTGGTGCGCTTGTATGGCTCTCGATTCCAACCTCTACAGCTGGCCTCTCTTCCAAGCTACGTCCCAAAAAACGAAGGCCCCTACCGTGTCATCGAGCGCACCTCACCCGTCAACTATCTGATCGAACCCGTTGAACAATCTTCGGACATGCGCCGCCGTGGGCGAGACATCGTCAACGTGGAGCGCCTGAAGGCTTATTATGACCCGCTCATAGTAACGAGCTGTTAGGTGGCCAGGCGGCTCCCTCTTAGTCCCCGGGGTAATTGTAGCGAAGCCTCCGAACGCTGAAATGGGTCGAACTCTTGAGTACCTTCTAGTGGGGCTACCCAACAAGGACGCCTCTCGCGCGGAGAGCCCGTGCTTCGCTGTGACTGTCGCCATTGTATATTCTCGCTCGTTGCCGGCTAGTAAACGCCTTAACAGCTTATTCTTATACTTGTTTAAGCTTGCTTATTATGATGCTTGCTTATGCTTATGCTTGCCTAAAGTTATGCTTGCTTATGCTTATGCTTGCTGATGCCTATGCTTATTTATGTTTGCTTCTACTTATGCCTCTGCTTGCTTCTGCTTGCTTATGCTTGCTTATGCTTATGGTTATGCTTGCTTATTCTTTACTTGCTTATGCTTATGCTTACTTATGCTTATGCTTGCTAATGCTTGCTTATTCTTACTCATGCTTATGATTGCTTATTCCTACTCATTCTTATGCTTGCCTATGCTTATGCTTGCATATGCTAAGGCTTATGCTTGCTTTTGCTTGATTCTGCTTGCTTATGCTTGTGCCTACTTATCCTTATGCTTATGCTTGGTTATGGTTATGCTTGGCTATGCTTGTTAATGTTTGCTTATGCTTGCTCATGCTTGCTTATGCTTATGTTTGCTTGTGCTTATGCTTATGCTTGCTTATGTTTATGCTTGCTTATGCTTATGCTTGCTTATGCTTAGGCTTGTTTATGCTTATGCTTGTTTATACTTGTGCTTGCTTATGCTTACGCTTGTTTATGCTTAGGCTTGCTTATACTTATGCTTGCTTATGTCTATGCTTATGCTTGCTTATGCTTGTGCTTGCTTATGCTTATGCTTGCTTATGCTTGTGCTTGCTTATGCTTAGGCTTGCTTATGCTTATGCTTGCTTATGCTTGTGCTTGCCTATGTTCACGATTGCTTATGATTATGCTTGCTTATTCTTATACTTGCTTATGCTTGCTTATGCTTACTTATGTTTACTTATGCTAATGCTTGCTAATACGTGCTTATGCTTGCTTTTGCTTGATTCTGCTTGCTTATGCTTGTGATTACTTATCAGTATGCTTATGCTTGCTTATGAATATGCTTGCTTATGCTTATGCTTGCTTATGCTTGCTAATGCTTGCTCATGCTTGCTCATGCTTGCTTATGTTTATGCTTGCTTATGCTTATGCTTCTTATGATTATGCTTGCTTATGCTTATCCTTGCTTAAGGTTAGGCTTGTTTATGCCTATGCTTGTTTTTGCTTGCTTCTGCTTGCTTATGCTTGTGCTTACTTATCCTTATGCTTGCTTATGAATATGCTTGCTTATGCATATTCTTGCTTATGATTAAGGTTGCTTATGCTTATGCTTGCAAATGCTTGCTCATGCTTGCTTATGCTTATGCTTGCTTGTGCTTATGCTTATGTTTGCTTATATTTATGCTTGCTAATGGTTATGCTTGCTTATGGTTATGCTTGCTTATGCTTATTCTTGCTTATGCTTAGGCTTGTTTATGCTTATGCTTGCTTATGCTTGTGCTTGCTTATGCTTAGGCTTGCTTGTGGTTATGCTTTCTTATGCTTATGCTTGCTTACACTTATGCTTGCCTATACTTCTGCTTGCTTATGCTTGGTTATGCTTACTCATGCTTATGCTTGCTTATTTTCACTCATGTCTATGCTTGCTTATGCTTATGCTTGCTTATGCTTATGATTGCTTTCGCTTGCTTTGGCTTTCTAACGCTTGCTTATGCTTATGCTTACTTATCCTTATGCTCATGCTCGCTTAAGCTTATGATTGCTTATGTTTATGCTTGGTTATGCTTATGCCTATGCTTTCTCATGCTTATGCTTATGCCTATGCTTGCTTATGCTCATGCTTGCTGATGGTTATGCTTGCTTATGCTTATGCTTGCTTATGTCTATGCTTGCTTATGCTTATGCTTGCTTATGCTTATGCTTGTTTATGGATAAGCTTATGCTTGCTTAGGCTTGATTATGCTATGCTTGTTTATGCATATGCTTTCTTAAGCTTATGCTTGCCTATGCTTGCTTATGCTTATGATTGCTTTTGCTTATGCATGCATCTGCTTGCTTCTGATTGCTTTCCTTATGCTTGCTTATGCCTATGCTGGCTTATGCTCTCTTATGCTTGCTTATGCTTATGATTATTTATGCTTGCTTATTATTATGCTTGCTTATGCTTATGATTGCTTATGCTTGCTTATGCTTATGCCCATGCTTGCTTATTCCTATGCTTGTTCATTTTATGCTTGCTTATGCTTATGCTCGCTTATGCATATGCTTGCTTATGCCTATGCTTGCTTATGCTTGCTTATCCTTATGATTGCTTATGCTTATGAATCCTTATGCCTATGCTTGCTTATGCTTGCTCATACTTGCTTATGCTGATACTTATTCTTGCTTCTGCTTGCCTATGCTTGCTTATGCTTATGTTTGTTTATGCTTGCTTATACTTGTGCTTGCTTAGGCTTATGATTGCTTATGGTTATGCTTGCTTAATCTTATTCTTGCCTCTGCTTGCCTATGCTTGCATAATGCCTATGCTTGCTTATGCCTATGTTTGTTTATGCTTATGCTTGCTTGTACTTATGCTTGCCTATGTCAATGCTTACTTATGCTTGCTTATGCTTGTGCTTGCTTATGCTTAGGCTTGCTTATGCTTATGCTTGCTTATGCTTGTGCTTGCTTATGCTTATGATTTCTTATGGTTATGCTTGCTTATTCTTATATTTGCTTATGCTTGCTTATGCTTACTTATGCTTATGCTTGCTAATGCTTGCTTTTGCTTGCTTATGCTTACTCATGCTTATGCTTGCTTATTCCTACTCATTCTTATGCTTGCCTATGCTTATGCTTGCTCATGCTTGCTTTTGCTTGCTTCTGGTTCCTATGCTTGTGCTTACTTATCCTTATGCTTATGCTTGCCTATGATTTTGCTTGCTTATGCTTATGCTTGCTAATGCTTGGTAATGCTTGCCTATACTTGCTCATGCTTGCTTATGCTTATGCTTGCTTATGCCTTTGCTTATGTTTGTTTATGCTTATGCTTGCTTATGCTTATAATTGCTTATGGTTATGCTTACTTAGGCTTATGCTTGCTTATGTCTACGCTTGCTAATGCTTGCTTACGCTTGCTTATGCTTACTCATGCTTATGCTTGCTTATTCCTACTCATTCTTATGCATGCCTATGCTTATGCTTGCATATGCCTAGGCTTATGCTTGCTTATGCTTGCCTTTGCTTGCTTCTACTTGCTTATGCTTGTGCTTACTTATCCCTATGCTTATGCTTGCTTATGAATATGCTTGCTTATGCTTATGCTTGCTTATGCTTGCTAATGCTTGCTTATGCTTGCTCGTGCTTGATATGCTTTTGCTTGCTTGGGCTTATGCTTATGCTTGCTTATGTTTATGCTTGCTTATGCATATGCTTGCTTATGGATATGCTTGCTTATGCTTATGCTTGCTTATGCTTGCTTATGCTCATGCTTGCTTATGCTTAGGCTTGTTTATGCTTATGCTTGCTTATGCTTCCTCATTCTTATGCTTGCTTATGCTTATGATTGCTCGTGCCTATGCTTGCTTACGCTTGCTTATACTTGCTTATGCTTATGCATGCTTGTGCTTATGCTTGCTTATGCTCATGCTTGCTTATGCTTGCTGATGATTATGCTTGATTATGCTTTCGTATGCTTATGCTTGTTTATGCTAATGCTTGCTAATGGTTATGCTTATGCTTGTTTATGCTAATGCTTGCTCATGCTTAAGCTTGCTTATGGTTATGTTTGCTTATGCCAATGCTTGCTTATGAATTTGCTCATGCCTATGCTTGCTTAAGCCTATGCTTGCTTAAACTTATACTTGCTTATGCTTATGCTTGCTTATGCTTATTTTTGCCTACACTTTTTCTCTCTATGCTGATGCTTGTTTATGCTTATGCTTGAATAAGCCTATGCTTGCTTATGCTGATGCTTGCTTGCTTCTGCTTATGCTTATACTTGCTTCTGCTTACTTCTCCTTGCCTATGCATGCTTATCCTTATGCTTGCTTATGCTTATGCTGACTTATGCTTATGGTTGCCTATGCTTATGCTTGCTAAAGCTTATCATTATGCTTGCTTATGCTTGCTTATGCTTATGCTTGCTTTTGCTTGCTCAGGGTTATGCTCTTTTATGCTTTTGCTTGCCTATGCCCATGCTTGCTTATGCTTGGTTATGCTTGTTCATGCTTATGCTTGCTTTTGCTTGCTTAGGCCTATGTTTGCTTATGCTTATGCTTGCTTATGATTATGCTTGCTTAGGCCTCTGCTTGCTTGTGCTTATGCTTGCTTATGCAGATGCTTGCTTATGCTGATGCTTGCTTATGCTGATGCTTATGCTTATGCTTGCCTATTCTTGCTTATACTTGCTTATGCTGATACTGATCCTTGCTTCTGCTTGCCTATGCTTGCTTATGCTTATTCTTGCTTATACTTTTCTTGCCTAATTTTATGCTTACTCATGCTTGTTTATGCTTATGGTTGTTTATGCTTATGATTGCGTATGCTTATGTTTGCTTATGCTTGTGCTTGCTTATGCTTATGATTGCTTATGGTCATGTTTGCGTATTCCTATACTTGCTTATGCTTGCTTATGCATACTTATGCTTATGCTTGCTAATGCTTGCTTATGCTTGCTTATGCTTACTCCTGCTTATGCTTGCTTATTCCTACTTCTTCTTATGCTTGCCTATGCTTATGCATGCATATGCCTAGGCTCATGCTTGCTTCTGCTTGCTTTTGCTTGCTTCTGCTTGCTTAAGCTTGTGTTTACTTATCCTTATGTATATGCTTGCTTATGCTTGCCTACGCTTGCTTATGCTTGCTTATGCTTGCTCATGCTTGGTTATGCTTATGCTTGCTTGTGCTTATGCTTATGCTTTCTTTTGTTTATGCTTGCTTATGCTTATGCTTGCTTATGGGTAAGCTTGCTCATACTTATGCTTGCTTATGTCTATGCTTGCTTGTGCTTGCTTATGCTTATGCTTGCTTATGCTTAGGCTTGTTTTCTTATGCTTAGTTTTGCTTATGCTTGCTTATCCTTATGGTTGCTTATGCTTATGATTGCTTATGCCTATGCTTGCTTATGCTTGCTTATACTTGCTTATGCTGATACTTATTCTTGCGTCTGCTTGCATATGCTTGCTTATGCTTATGATTATGTTTGTTTATGCTTATGCTTGCTTATACTTGTGCTTGCTTATGCTGATGATTGCTTATGCTTATGCTTGCTTATTTTTATACTTGCTTATGCTTATGCTTACTTATGCTTATGCTTGCTAATGCTTGCTTATTCTTACTCATGCTTATGGTTGCTTGTTCCTACTCATTCTTATGCTTGCATATGCTTAGGCTTATGCTTGTTTTTGCTTGCTTCTGCTTGCTTATGCTTATGTTTGCTTGTGCTTATTGCTTATGTTGATGCTTGCTTATGGTTATGCTTGCTTATGGTTATGCTTGCTTATGCTTATGCTTGCTTATATCTATGCTTGCTGTTGCTTGCTTATGCTTGCTTATGCTTAGGCTTGTTTATGCTTATGCTTGCTTATGCTTGTGCTTGCTTATGCTTACGCTTGTTTATGCTTATGCTTGCTTATACTTATGCTTGCTTATGTCTATGATTACTTATGCTTGCTTATGCTTGTGCTTGCTTATGCTTATGCTTGCTTATGCTTGTGCTTGCTTATGCTTAGGCTTGCTTATGCTTATGCTTGTTCTTGCTTATGCCTATGATTGCTTATGGTTATGCTTGCTTATTCTTATACTTGCTTATGCTTGCTTATGCTTACTTGTGCTTACTTATGCTTATGCTTGCTTGTGCTTATGCTTGTTTATGCTTATGCTTGCTTTTGTTTATGCTTGCTTATGCTTGTGCTTGCTTATGCTTATGCTTGCTTATGGTTATGCTTGCTTTTCTTTTATGCTTGCTTATGCTTATGCTTGCTTATGGTTATTGTTGCTTATGCTTGCTTATGCTTGCTTATGCTTACTCATGCATATGCTTGCTTGTTCTGCTTGCTTTTGCTTGCTTCTGCTTCTTATGCTTGTGTTTAATTATCCTTATGGTTATGCTTGCTTATGCTTGCTTATGCTTATGTTTGTTTATGCTTATGCTTGCTTATACTTATGCTTGCTTATGTGTATGCTTACTTATGCTTAGGCTTGATTATGCCTATGCTTGGTTATGCTTGTGCTTGCTTATGCTCACGCTTGCTTATGCTCACTTATGCCTATGATTGATTGTGCTTGCTTATGCTCATGCTTGCTTAGGCCTAAGTTTGTTTATGCTTAAGCTTGCTTATGCTTGGTCGTGCTTTCTTGTACTTGTGCTTGCTTATGCATGCTTATGCTTGGTTATGCCTATGCTTGCTTATGCTTATGATTGCTTATGCTTGATTAGGCTTATGCTTGCTTGTGCTTATGCTACTTTTGCTTATGCTTGCTTATGCTTATGCTTGCTTGTGCTTATGCTTGCTTATGCTTATGCTTGCTTATGATTACGCTTGCTTGTGATTATGCTTGCTTAAGCTTGCTCCTGCTTGCTTATGCTTATGCTTGCTGATGATTATGCTTGATTATGCTTGCGTATGCTTATGCTTGTTTACGCTAATGCTTGCTCATGGTTATGCTTGTGTATGCTTATGCTTGTTTATGCTAATGATTGCTCAACCTTATGCTTGCTTATGTTTATGTTTTCCTATGCCAATGCTTACTTATGCCTATGCTATGCTTGCTTAAGCCTATGCTTGCTTAAACCTATACTTGCTTATGCTTATGCTTGCTTATGCTTATTCTTGCCTACAATTTTTCTTGCTTATTCTGATGCTTGCTTATGCTTATGCTTGCTTAAGCCTATGCTTGCTTATGCTAATGCTTGCTTCTGCTTGCTTCTGCTTGCTTATGCTTATACTTGCTTCTGCTTACTTCTCGTTGCTTATGCTTGTTTATCCTTATGCTTTCTTATGCTTATGCTGGCTTATGCTTATTCTTGCTTATGCCTATGCTTGCTATTGCTTATGAATATGCTTGCTTATGCTTGCTCGTGCTTATGCATGCTTATGCTTGGTTTTGCTTAATCATGGTTATGCTCTCTTATGCTTTTGCTTGCCTATGCCCATGCTTGCTTATGCTTGGTTATGCTTGTTTATGCTTATGCTTGCTTTTGCTTGCTTATGCTTGCTTATGCTTATGCTTGCTTGTGCTTATGCTTGGTTATGCTTGTGCTTGCTTGTGCCTATGCTTGCTTATACTTGCTTAGGCTTATGCTTGCTTATGATTATTCTTGCTTAGGCCTCTGCTTGCTTATGCAGACGCTTGCTTATGCTGATGCTTGCTTATGCTTATGCTTGCTTATGCTTGTTTATGATTTGCTTGCTATTCTTGCTATTCTTGCTTATGCTTGCTTAATATTATGCTTGCTTATGTTTATGCTTGCTGACGCCTATGTTTGCTTATGTTTGCTTTTGCTTATGCTTTCTTATGCTTATGGTTGTTTATGCATATGCTTCCTTATGCCTATGCTTGCTTATGCTTGCTTATGCTTACGCTCGCTTACGCTTATGCTTGCTTATGCCTATGCTTGCCTATGTTTGCCTATGCTTCCTTATGCTTATGCTTGTTTATGCCTATGCTTGCTTATGCTCATGCTTGCTTATCTTTATGCTTGCTTACGCTTATGATTGCTTTTGCCTATGCTTGCCTCTGCTTGCTTATACTTGCTTATGCTGATACTGATCCTTGCTTCTGCTTGCCTATGCTTGCTTATGCTTATTCTTGCTTATACTTTTCTTGCTTAATTTTATGCTTACTTATGCTTGTTTATGCTTATGGTTGTTTATGCTTATGAATGCTTATGCTTATGTTTGCTTATGCTTGTGCTTGCTTATGCTTATGATTGCTTATGGTTATGTTTGCGTATTCCTATACTTGCTTATGCTTGCTAATGCTTGCTTATGCTTGCTTATGCTTACTCCTGCTTATGCTTGCTTATTCCTACTTCTTCTTATGCTTGCTTATGCTTATGCTTGCATATGCCTAGGCTTCTGCTTGCTTCTTCTTGCTTTTGCTTGCTTCTGCTTGTGCTTACTTATCCTTATGCTTATGCTTGCTTATGCTTGCTAATGCTTGCTTTTGCTTATGCTTATGCTTATGCAGATGCTTGCTTATGCTGATGCTTGCTTATGGTGATGCTTGCTTATGCCTATGCTTGCTTATGCCTATGCTTGCTTATGCTCGTTTACGCTTTTGCTTGCTTATGCTTATGCTTGCATATTCTTGCTTTGCTTGCTTATTATTATGCTTGCTTATGCTTGCCTAAAGTTATGCTTGCTTATGCTTATGCTTGCTAACGCCTATGCTTATTTATGTTTGCTTCTGCTTATGCTTCTGCTTGCTTCTGCTTGCTTATGCTTATGATTGTTTTGCTTATGGTTGATTATGCTTACGCTTGCTTATACTTATGCTTACTTATGCCTATGCTTGCCTATGCTTGCTTATGCTTGTGCTGGCTTATGCTTATGGTTATGCTTGCTTATTCTTATACTTGCTTATGCTTATGCTTACTTATGCTTATGCTTGCTAATGCTTGCTAATTCTTACTCATGCTTATGGTTGCTTATTTCTACTCATTCTTATGCTTGTCTATGCTTATGCTTGCATGTGCTTAGGCTTCTGCTTGCTTTTGCTTGCTTCTGCTTGCTTATGCTTGTGCCTACTTATCGTTATGCTTGGTTATGCTTATGCTTGCCTATGCTTGTTAATGTTTGCTTATGCTTGCTCATGCTTGCTTATGCTTATGTTTGCTTGTGCTTATGCTTATGCTTGCTTATGTTTATGCTTGCTTATGCTTATGCTTGCTTATAATTATGCTTGCTTATGCCTATGCTTGCTTATGTCTATGCTTGATTATGCTTGCTTATGCTTGCTTATGCTTAGGCTTGTTTATGCTTACGCTTGCTCATGCTTGTGCTTGCTTATGCTTATGCTTGTTTATGTTTATGTTTGCTTATACTTATGCTTGCTTGTGTCTATGCTTACTTATTCTTGCTTAGGCCTGTGCTTGCTTATGCTTGTGCTTGCTTATGCTTAGGCTTGCTTATGCTTATGCTTGCTTATGCTTGTGCTTGCTTATGCTTATGATTACTTATGGTTATGCTTGCTTATTCTTATACTTGCTTATGCTTGCTTATGCTCTCTTACGCTTACTTATGCTTATGCTTGCTAGTACTTGCTTAGGCTTGTTTTTGCTTGCTTATGCTTGTGCTTACTTATCCTTATGCTTATGCTTGCTTGTGCTTATGCTTTTGCTTGCTTGTGCTTATGCTTATGCTTGCTTATGTTTATGCTTGCTTATGCTTATGCTTGCTTATATCTATGCTTGCTTATGCTTGCTTATTCTTATCTTTGCTAATGGTTAGGCTTGTTTATGCTCATGCTTGCTTTTGCTTGCTTCTGCTTGCTTATGCTTGTGCTTACTTATTCTTTTGCTTATGCTTGCTTATGAATATGCTTGCTTAAGCTTATGCTTGCTAGTGATTATGCTTGTTTATGCTTATGCTTGCTTATGCTTGCAAATGCTTGCTTATGCTTGCTCATGCTTGCTTATGCTTATGCTTGCTTGTGCTTATGCTTATGTTCGCTTATGTTTATGCTTGCATATGCTTATGCTTGCTTATGGTTATGGTTGCTTATGCTTATGCTTGCTTATGTCTATGCTTGCTTATGCTTATGCTTTCCTATGCTTAGGCTTGTTTATGCTTATGCTTGCTTATGCTTGAGCTTGCTTATGCTTAGGCTTGCTTATGGTTATGCTTGCTTATGCTTATGCTTGCTTACACTTTTGCTTGCTTATACTTCTGCTTGCTTATACTTGCTTATGCTTACTCATGCTTATGGTTGCTTATTTTTACTCATGTGTATGCTTGCTTATGCTTATGCTTAATTTCGCTTGTTTTTGCTTTCTTCCGCTTGCTTATCCTTATGCATATGCTCGCTTATGCTTAGGATTGCTTATGCTTATGCTTGGTTATGCTTTCTTATGCTTATGCGTGCCTATGCTTGCTTATGCTTATGCATGCATCTGCTTGCTTCTGATTGCTTTCCTTATGCTTGCTTATGCCTATGCTGGCTTATGCTGTCTTTTGCTTGCTTATGCTTATGATTATTTATGCTCGCTTATGCTTATGATTAGTTATGCTTGCTTATGCCTATGCTTGCTTATTATTATGCTTGCTTATGCTTATGTTTGTTTATGCTTGCTTATACTTGTGCTTGCTTATGCTTATGATTGCTTATGGTTATGCTTGCTTAATCTTATTCTTGCTTCTGCTTGCCTATGCTTGCTTATGCTTATGCTTGCTTATGCTTATGTTTGTTTATGCTTATGCTTGCTTGTACTTATGCTTGCTTATGCTTATGCTTGCTTATGTTTATGCTTGCTTATGCTTATGCTTGCTTATGGTTATGCTTACTTATGCTTATGCTTGCTTATGTCTATGCTTGCTAATGCTTGCTTATGCTTGCTATGCTTACTCATGCTTATGCTTGCTTATTCCTACTCATTCTTATGCTTGCCTATGCTTATGCTTGCTATGCTTGCTTTTGCTTGCTTCTACTTGCTTATGCTTGTGCTTACTTATCCTATGCTTATGCTTGCTTATGATTATGCTTGCTTATGCTTATGCTTGTTTGTGCCTATGCTTGCTTATGCTTATGCTTGCTTATGCCTATGCTTGTTCATTTTATGCTTGCTTATGCTTGCTTATCCTTATGCTTGGCTTATGCATATCTTGCTTATGCCTATGCTTGCTTATGCTTGCTTATCTTTATGCTTATGCTTTGCTTCTGCTGGATTATGCTTGCTTATGCTAATGCTTACTTATCCTTATGCTTGCTAAGCTCAAGGTTGATTATGCTTGTTTATGCTGCTGCTTTTACACCTAAGCTTGGTTAAGCTTATGCTTGCTTATGCTAAAGCTTGCTTAAGCCTAGGCTTGTTTATGCTTATGCTTGCTTATGCTTATGCTTGCTTATGGTTATGCTTACTTATGCTTGCTTATGCTTGTGCTTGCTTATGCTCATGCTTGCTTATGCTTGTGCTTGCTTATTGCTTAGGCTTGCTTATGCTT
>WOVY01007208.1:0-10653 GCA_013436015.1 Rhipicephalus annulatus
TTCTCTCTCGAGCGTTCACAGAGAGCAGACGTGTTGCCCGGTGCTCCCGATTCTGCGAGAGACGCTACCCGCGTCAGCCCGCGAGAGACGCGACCGCGTTCCGCGCAGTGCCCCTCGCTTTCCTGGACTCTCATACCCGTTCGAGTCTTGTCAAGGAGAGTAATCTTTACAGATTATGCCCTTGGATCCCTGCCACCGCTTTCGGTGACCTGAGCCCTGTGACAGCGTCCTCTGCTCCTGCGCGTCGCTGGGGCAACTGTCATCCCGACTACCATGGCAGAGCAGTCTCCTCCATTCTCGGCTACGCCATTGGAACGCCCGTCGCGTTCCCTGGTTCCCACATCGTCACACAGACGCTCAGCGAGCGTCGCGTGCACCCGCGTGCTGTGGAACCTCATCTCCAGTGCCAAAGCGGTGCGGTTGCATCATGAACAGGCACAGAAACTGTGCAGAGTCGTCAGCGAGAAACCGACATCACTTCGCCTACCGGTGCTTGCTGCCGACGTCGAGACAACTGCAAGGGGCCTGACGTCCTCGGCGGCCTCCAGCCCTACCACTAGCATCACAGCATCTTCGACCACTGTAGCGGCGCATCATACAGCCCAACTCGAAGATGCCGGGTCAATTCTGTGCGTGAACGTCACCGATCCGCAGAACGTACCACTGCCGTTAGACGAGGAACCTGATATTGCAGACATGGACACTACGTCAACGCGAAAGCGCTCGCGTCCTAGCGAGTCGGGCAGCGACGGTGAGGGTGGCTTGCGGAAGATGCACGCAGTAGCGCCTGAACGTGCCACAGTTGCGTGTCTTACCCCAACGTCAAATGATGCGGTTGCCCACGAAGACGCCGTCACTCACGCAACTGACGAAACCAGCCAGTCTGAGTTTCAGACCGTCCTCTCCAAGTCTAAGAAGCGCCGACAGCGAGCCTCGACATCTCAAGGACCCGCTGCCCACACTGGTCCTCGTCCCGCCACTGAATCGACGGCTATGCTTGCCCACGTTGCTCCAGGGACTTCTAATGCGCCCACTGCGACTCAGACCGCTCCTGCAGGGGTACGCGCCACTGAACACACCATGCCGGCTTCTGCTTCATCGTCGCTAGACTCGGGCACTATTCTTTTTCGACCAGCAAACGCCAGCGCTTCCTTTCACCGCACCTCTCGTCTTGCCATTGCGCAAGCTCTCTCTGCGCTGCCCGGAGTCAAGGAGGTGCGAGTAAACACGAAAAAGAACATCGTGGCAGCAGACGCATCTACACCAGAATGGATGAATCGCCTACTAGCAACATCGGAGCTCGCAGGAATACCCGTGACTGCCCGCCTCCCTGCTGACCGTTCACAAAGCAGTGGCGTGGTGCAAGGCGTCGATGGCGACTATACCGACGAAGCCCTCCTGGCCGCCGTGACGTCTGATGTGCCGGTGATTGCAGCCAGGCGACAAGGGACATCACTAGTCTTGCGGTTCGCCTCTCCCGTGCCTCCCACCCGGGTCCGCCTTTTTCGCATGGTGTTCGAAGTGAGGCCATCCCGACCTCGCCCGCTTCAGTGCCGGCGGTGCGGACGCTATGGGCATATCGCCGTCACTTGCCGAGGACCAGAGCGGTGCCTGCGATGTGGTGGCCACCATGGGAAAGACGCCAACTGCACCAACAAATTAAGATGCCTGCACTGCGGCAGGCCACATTCAGCTGATTCCGCAGACTGTCAGCTCTGGCAAAGAGAGCGGCGCCTGGCCACCATCAAGGCGTCAGCTCCCACCTACCTGCCTCACCGCGAGGCTCAAGCAGTCTTGCGGGCAAGCCCTAGTGTAACTGATAGTCCTCAGCTGAAGCAGACCATGGGCAAGAGCTATGCTGCCGCAGTGGGATCACCATCCAAGATGACGGTCAGCTCGACCCATCCAGGCCAGACAGGCGTACAACAACGGGGCCCTTCGGCTGGTCTCAAGCACCCAGACTCTACCACGACTCGTCCACCCGCGAAGGTACCTTCCCAGCCCCGTGTGGACCAGGAAAATGCAAACCTGAGGCTCCTGTTAAGAGCAGTTGCGGACCTGCTGCCTCCTGAAAACCAGCTGCGCTCCATCTGCCTTCAGGCAGGTGGCGCGCACCCTCATAGCAGCCACCATGGCTGACACTCATCCGCATGCTGCAGAGAACCACCGCCGCCGCCGCCCGTGTGTGCTTCAATGGAACGCTCACTCGTTGCGGCGGCGGCATGCAGACCTCTCCTCACATCTCCTGCAGAGCGAGTATGATGTGCTTGCTTTGCAGGAAGTGTACGTAGCAGCGACCGACTTGCGACTTCCCGGATACATCGGTTACCAAAGTATCACGTCGTGTACTCTAGACACGTGCCAGGACGCGCCGTGCATAGCGAGTGCACATCCCCAGGGACGACCACGTTGTGCAGTGTACGTGCGACGAGAACTACCACATGTGCACATAAACGTGGCTGATGTCACTGGAGGGGCTCTTGAGTGTTGTGCCGTGACGGTGCGGCTTCGCGGTGTGGACACGACAGTGGCCTCTGTGTATGTGCGACCTGGACAGCGGTGGGACGCCTCCATGCTGTTACAGCTCACGGCTAAATTCGGAAGAGACTACCTCATATGTGGGGACATGAATGCTCATCACACCATGTGGGGGAGTAGCACCTGCTCCTCTCGAGGAAGGGATCTGGTGGACGTTATCCATCAACTGGGCCTGCAAGTTTTGAACACCGGATCCTTCACTTTCGTCCGCAGAACAGCACGACCGTCATGCTCCGCCATTGACGTCACCTTGGCCAGTGAAGGGGACCGGTACGATTGGGCAGTGGAGCCTGACTCCTGGGGTTCAGACCACCTGCCGATCGTCATCTCACCTGTGGGCGGAAAGATCCCAAGGAGGAGGTTGTGTAGTACGATCGATTGGCGGGCTTTTCGAAGGCAGCTTCGAGACGTCCCAGAGGATCAGGATTTCCTGAATCTGGTAGCAGTGGCAGCGCAGGCGGCAACTATCCAGACCAGGGTGCCAGAGCACCATCCTGTGCCAGACCTCCATCACTTGAACTTACGGGCTGCGAGGCGCAGGGCTGAGAGAAGGTACCTAAAATCCCATGACCCAGCTCAACGTACACTCTTCAATCGTGTGGATGCGGTATGTCGGCGACATGCCAACCGTCGCAGGCGGCAAAGCTGGCAAGGCATCTGCCTCTCCCTGAGTCAGGCAAGAGGTGGCGCAAAAGCATGGCGACTTCTACGATCCCTCGTCACTGGACCAATGGTGCGGCAACCCGTCATTGCGGTGGCCATCTACTTGGGCATTAGTGAAAAAGAACTGGCAGAGCGACTGGCCGATCGCTTCACAGAACTCCCACCAGCCAATCCTTCAGCCCTCATCGCCACGCCTGCTCCCAAGCCACCGCAAGGTCATCACCCTGCCTGGACGGCCAGCCAGATCGCATCTCTGTGTCAGGATCCTATTTTCGAACACGAACTGAACGTTGCTCTAGCCAGAACCAAGCGCCGCAGCTCCCCTGGTGCCGACGGCATCACATACCAGATGCTGCGCAACCTGGATATGGCCTCACGACGACACCTGTTGAGGACTTTTAATGAAATATGGCAGAGCGGCAACCTACCTGAAGCCTGGCTGACCGCTGTTGTGGTGCCGATCCGGAAACCTCGCCGCCCTTGTGCCGCCATTACGTCCTACAGACCCGTTTCTCTCACCTCTGCTGCCTGCAAGCTCATGGAAGCCATAGCACTGGCACGCCTAAATTGGATTGCGGGGGCAAAGGATTTCCTACCAGAACAGCAGACGGGCTTCCGACGCCACCGATGCACAGCAGACTCGATCGCGGACGTCGTCTCTACCTTGGAGGAGGCCAAGAGCAACGGCGAAGTGGCCCTCCTCGTCCTGCTGGATGTACAGAGCGCTTTTGACAGCTTGCCTCACATAGCGATAGAGAGTGCTTTGGACACACTCGGCATCGTGAGCTGCCTACGTACCTTTATCAGTGCCTTTCTGGCAAAACGCACCCTCCGGGTTAGAGTACGACGCGCGCTCAGCGATCCACGGCCAGTGACAGCAGGCGTTCCACAAGGTTCCGTCCTGAGCCCCTTTTTGTTCAACCTGGTGCTAGCGGGGCTGCCGACCGCGATGCCCGCAGACAAGCGTTACCCCACGCAGTGCTCCTTGTACGCAGACGATGTGGCACTGTGGGTTAAGGGGCCTAGGCAAAACTTCACGGCCATAAGGCGTTCCCTGCAGCGCTCCTTGGATGCCGTCGCCTCTTTCTTCAAGGCAATCGGACTGAACGTGTCGCCCACGAAGACGGAGGCACTGCTGGTTCACCCCAGAGCCACTGCGCGGAGGGCCGTCCGAAGGCTTGTGCTAGGTGACCGACCTATCCCGTGGAGCGATGCAGTGACGTACCTGGGGCTAAGGATCGACCACCGCCTTACCTGGATACCAGCCGTTAAGCTCGCCGTCTTCAAGGCCACCAGGGTCGAGACTGCCGTAAGCAAACTGCTCAGCAGGGGCCAAGGGTGCACCTCACGGCTGGCTCTAAGACTCTACGAAGGGGCTGCAACGACAGCGCAAACTTATGCACTGCCCTTGGTGCAGCTGGCGCCACACCGCAAGGAGCAACTGGAGCGGCAACATCGCATGGCAATTCGGCGCTTCATGGGACTTTCCCGTCAGTCACCCATAGCTGCAACCCTGGCGGAGGCCCAGACCTGGCCTCTGTCACTCTTGATGCTACGACAGGCGCTGCATCATGTGGATCGCCTTCACAGGGCCCTCGGGGGCGCTGCCCTCCTTCGGAGACTGCGGAGCCGACCAGCGTCACGGATGGCACAGATCTGCGCTCTCTATGAAGAGCTGGTCCCCGATCCCCCCAGTCCAATCCAACCCCCTCCACCACATCAGCAGCCTCTGGACGTACAATTAACTCTGGACAACCTCAGAAAAAGGCGCACACCGGCATGCGAGCTCCATCAGGCAGCCGTGGCGAAACTTCATGAAAGACTTAAGGGGCAGCTCCTGGTATTCACGGACGGGTCCGTTCGGGACAGCCCCCATTCGGCCGCGGCTGCCTGCGTCATACCATCGACTGGGACAACCATCCGCTGCCGACTTCCCTTTCACGCCAGCTCCACTGCAGCTGAATTGGCCGGCCTTCACTTGGCAGCCGACCACCTTGCTGCCACGTTACCCCAGTTGCCTGTGGCGATTCTGTGCGACTCCCGACCAGCCTTACAAGCGCTGCTCCAACCAGACCAAGCAGGCATAACTGTGGCGTTGCTGCACGCAAAACTGACCGCCATCAAAGAGAGTGGTGTGCGCCTGTCCCTCCACTGGCTTCCCTCGCACGTTGGAATAGCTGGCAACGAGGAGGCTGACGCCGCCGCTAAGGCAGCACACCACTGCGACACGCCAGTCACTAAGGCGGTAACCCAGTCGGATTACTCACGGCAGCGTCTGCGGAAGCTCTTACCAACGGCCCACCCTGACACACGGGTGTCAAGCGGCAAACCTCCACCATCCCTTCCGGAGACCGGCCTGGACAGATGCGAGCGGCGGTTGTTGCTTCGCCTGCGTACTGGCAGCGTCTGGCCTGCGGCACGCATGTATTCCGCGGGTCGCTCTTCATCGCCAGCGTGCCGAAGGTGCGGTGATGACGAAACGCTGCAGCATATTGTTTGCTCCTGCCCTGACCTGGCCACTGAGCGTTGCACACTGGTAAGCCGCTATCGTCTGCTTGGACTACCTGCCGAAACAATGGAAGACATACTTTTTCCCGCGCGCTCGAAGACGAAAGCCCTTCGAGCCTTCCTCGAGTTCTGTGCTTGCGCGGACCTCGCCGCCTTATAGACGAACTCTTTTCATTCGCACTACTGTCTGTACTGACAAGACGTTCTCTTGCCATGCCATTCACTTTTTCTTTCCCTCCTCTCTTCTTCCTATCATCTTTACTTCCCCTTCCCCGATCCCTAAAGGCGCTGAGCCGTGCCCCCGCGACGGGAGGCAGAAAATAGCGTCCTTTTTATCTCTTCCTCTATCATTAACCTCTCTCTCTCTCTCCGCAAATAAGACGATATCGTCCGCATAAAATAAACCTGGAAGCTTCTGCTCAATCATCATGCCGCCCTGTTTGTGTGACAGATTAAAACCAATGTTGCTACCTTCTAGCGCTTTTTCCATACTCACCATGTACAGCATGAATAACAGTGGGGACAAAGGACATCCCTGTCTCAGACCCCTGCTAACCTCAACGTTCTCTTTGCTACGCATTCCTTCCCACTCTATGCAAACTGTATTTTCTCGGTATATCTCCCTCAAAAGCTGTATACAGTCGTCGCCCATGCCCATTCCTTTCAATATATCCCACAAAATTTCCTGATTAACGTTGTCGTATGCCCCAGTGATGTCTAGAAAAGCCACGTACAAGGGCCTATTCTCTATTTTAGATATTTCTATACACTGAGTGAGAACAAACAGGTTATCGTCTAACCGCCTGTCGACTCGAAATCCGTTCTGAAGTTCTCCCAAAATATCGTTATGTTCGGCCCATGTTTCTATTTTCATTTTTACTGCCTGCATCGCCAACCTGTATAGTACCGATGTAATGGTTAGTGGTCTATACGAGCGAATCTTGTCCTTTTCTCCCTTGCCTTTATAGATTAAGTTCATTCTACTTTGTCGCCAACTGTCCGGTATTTGTCCGTCCTTTAAGCTTTTTTCTACTGCTTTTAACAATGCTTCTTTAGTGTTATGTCCTTTTATGGGATCTATTATGGGATGCGAGCGCTCCTGGCGGAGTGCCGAGGCGCCAAACGAGAGAATCGGGGGACGGCGCTGAGGGACCGACCGCTCGGGCACAAAGTTATAGAGGAGGCTATGTATATATATATATTTATATTTTATTTGTACATTGATCGTACTAATAATATAGCGTATGCGTGTGTTCTTGTTTCTAAATAATTTGGTTGCCATGGTAGTTGTGACAATGTCATGTACACACATGCGTTCGCTGTGTGAACCTTGAACGAATGTTGTTGCTGCGCGGCGTCAACTCCTCTGCACTCGTATTCCACAGCTCCATAGTCTCTCAAGTGGGAAACATTAGCCAATATATTTTCCAACATTTGATGGGCGAGCAATTGAAAACGAGACGTTAGCTAAGACACTGCTGTTTGGTAGCAGTAGGTTTGCGACGGTCGCGAAACGCGCGATTGCTGGTGCTTGCGTCAGGTAATCACCGCATACGCTCGTAGTGTCTGCTATCTACTTGAGGAAGTAATCACTAAACTGAGACGCACAAGTGGCTGTCTGAGACGCAGCTGTTTCTACGTTTTCCAGGGTGGAGAGAAAAAAAAAAAAAAGGCCAGGTGCTTTGACATAGCTCGGAAGGTACGTTATATATTTTGCAAGATCTTCACTGAATAAGCTTGTAATAGAGCCCGTCGGTTGGTTCCAAGAGTTCTTCGACCTTCAAACTTTCAACTCTTAAAGCTGACGGCGCGTGGTTGCCAATAAGTGCTGTCCGATATGTTAGAAGTCAGCATTACACGCGTGTTGAGAGATCGCAGCATGGCTGTAATTAGCCGTGTGGCATGCATTCTGTTCGTCACAAAATTAGTTGGTTAACCGTCGGCACTTATGGCGCTCGCTCCCAAAGACGCACGTGGGAGAGCCTGGTCTTATGCTCGGCCAATGAATAACGCGCTGTTTCTACAAGCGCTGGGCCCAATAACTTCCTTTGTACACCTTTCTTTCTTTCTTACTTTTATTTCACTGGAAGGAATGTATATATGTGGTTACACAATTTAAATAATCGTGTGGAAGCGTTTCTGCATGCGTACTTGAACTAGCGTACGGCTACGCAACGACGAAAATGCTATAATCAGTAGGTTTACATTTTGGGGGAAAAAAAAAGTGAACATTTCACTTCATAGCTACTGCTTGAGCGCAAGTGTTTCTTATGTATGTAAACGCCAGTACAAGTGTTAGAAATGAACAATGATCATTAGCAATGCTAAACATATTTCAAGTGCTTATACATTTTATTGTTGCTCTAAAAATGTAAAGATGCATATGCCTTGAACCTCTGCTGTGCATGTAATAAAAACTTCATCAAAAAAAGACTAGTATTTTTTGTGAACAATACATGCCATTTTCTCTGATTTCACAAGCCAAACAGTTATAGTAAAGGTTCTTTCTGACTTGAAAAATGAATTCTACAAGGCACCCTACAGAAATTAGTAATTTCTAAATAACCAATGAGTGTACCCACGCACTACCATACCAGAACATTTTTACTAGTTTAAAAGCCATTTTTAAAGTTATTGAAGAATTTTAATTTAGAGTAGGTAGTACCAGATATGTGCCTACACTTGCATCATCTTGCATAATGTGGCAGCATCTCTGCATAATTTTGTCTCCTGGGCAAATTGAGCCAAGAGCATGTTCTCCAGCTTGGGAATGCATTGATTTGGGCAAGTTGGCGTGATATCTCGCAAAGTTCACGAAAGTCAAGACACAAGAAAACACACACAAATATGATCAGCACTGGTCATCTGTCTTTTATGACATTCAATGATTCAAGATATTCTTCAGCAGCTTAGTGTATGGGTATACCGAGCAATTTTTTGTATTTTAATAGTATTGCCGTGTAACTGAAATAGTTGTAAAAATGTTTTCTGCACCAATCAAACCTTGAAGTGCTTAGAACATTTATCCTGATCTATTGGAATGCAGTATGTTGGATGTGACTGCTTGCAAGTTCTGTTCTTTTTAACACTGTTGCTGTTAATGCTACATCCTGTAAGAATAAATGGCATAAATCACTCTAGTAATCGTCTTAGAGGGATGCTGTAAGTTTGTCTCGATAAAACCATTTTTTTAAAATAGAATCTGTACGAGCTGCTTTAGCAAGTATATGCATACACTAGAGCTCATAGTGTACCATGTTCACTCGCGGTTTGAAATAACTTGGTAAATTTCCATCGCTACAAACCAGTGGAAAAAGAAGAGTGCTGGTGGAGACACGAGACAGCGTCTTCCTGTGTTCTACGCATATTCCTTGTTTATTTCACACTTCGGCACATATGTGTAGCATAACATAACAAGGCCTTTGATAACAACTTCGGGATTCCATCTGTATTAATGCCTCATGGGTGACCGTTCACAGCTTTGCTTAATTCATTTGGGTTGGTTTTTTAGTAAATCATTTTTTTGCCACTATAAAAAATTATGAGTACTAAAGCTTGTATGCAGAATAACTGCGGTTTGTACACCAAAATAACTTGTATAATGCTTATATTCAAAATAATTGACCATGTGAAAGTATTGTAACAAAATTTTACTGTGTGGATGTCGAGTGCTATTCATTTTAATAGTTTAGCATTCAATACATTCTAGCATTGCTAACAAAAAGCTGCTTGATAAGAACAAATCATATAATATGTGTGTATTAGATTCTGTACTAGGGCACTATATTGCTGATTATAAGGTTGGTGCATTCAATTTATGAATCTCATTGCCTGGAACAGCCATACAAAAGTAAGGGATGGAAACAGTATGTTTACAAATAATAACGGAGATGCAAATAAGCATGCCTAAATAAAAAAAATCTGTATAAAGCACTTGCTACGCTAATGTCTGTGAAAGAGAATGGTGTGGATTGTGCAGAATATAAAAAGAGGCAACGTAAAAAAAAAAAACTAGAAAACTGGAGTGTCCTCCCACAGTGTTCAAGAAAGGCACCTAATGGAGATGTGTTAAATGAAACAGCAGTGCATTTCTTTGTAAGATTAAGAGAGACAGTTCAAAAATTCTTTCATATTCAGTATTGTAAAATGTGAGTATAATATTGATGGAATTCACCAAAACAGAAAATAAACACTGAAAGTTAACTAAAGTGCAATTATTGAAAGCTAACTGAAAGAAGCTGAACTGAAAGTTTGTTAGGTTACTTGAAGGTAATTAGCGCTATAATTTTTTTGGGCTGAAAGGAATAATTACAGGTCTCCAAACTTCTTATTTCTAATTAGAGATAACCTATCATTTAAAATCCTGCTGTGTAATAATTTGTTTAGAAGATGGCAAGGATTTCTTTGTAATGTTCATGTAATGTTAATGTGCATCTAATGTTAATGTGCACGTAATTAATGTGCGTATTTTACTATTAACAAAATTCTAGAAGTGGCAGATGGTGACATCATAAATATGACCATTCATTGTTAAATTATCGTTGTAATATATAGCATGTGCTACATCGTTATGATTGCCATTCTGGTATTGATGATTTGTTAAACTTGTATTTAGGATATTTCCAATTCACAGAAGCAAAATGTTTACTGAATGTTATGAATTCATTCATGCAATGTCTATTAGTTCATACAATGCATCCATGTTCATGTTTCTACTGTTACTCAAAATTCATTCAGTTTATAGAGAAATTCACAAGTAATGATTTCATTTTTAGGAGTAAAATGCACAGTAGTGCAGCTTACATTTTTTATGTTGGTGAAAAAGAAACCTCACAGCCTTCAGCTATGCGGAAAAATGTCATTATTTTTAATGTACCATAAGATATAAGTTGCAACACAGGTGGAATGTAAAAGTTCACACTCTGAGATTTTTAATGTTACAGT